>SDWI01001089.1:66838-91838 GCA_009193005.1 Lamellibrachia luymesi | reverse complement strand
ACGGAATAAAGCAAGCGCCAACTGAATGGGGCTCGTGGTCATTCCGCTGCGGTAGGCTACTGAACGGGGCTCTTGGTCATTCCGTTGCGGTAGGCTACTCTCTTGTATTGCGCCACTCTTCTCGGCGGTTCGATTTTTAACATGTTTTATTTATTAGATTCTCGGGGACCGTTAGCGTTCATTGTTCAACAACCAATACGTTGAACTCATGTGTCACATGTTGTGATTGTAGATGTAGCATTCTCACCGCCATAGACATGAACACAATAGACCAACAGTAGCAGAAACTATACTCACGACGGTGTTCCGCCTGCGTAATCACTGTCTTGCGAGCGAGAGTGAGAGAGATCATTCAAGCGCATCTAGGTAAATATGTTCTATCGCACTGGCTTTGTAGCAGGGTTGTTTTGTAGTAGCCGTTACTCATACTATATCACTACGTCATTATATTATGCATGGCGCGATATCCTTCCAACAGATTGATTGCCGAGTTGTTTTGAATGTTTAATAAATGGCGTTGTGACACACTGTGTAAACATGGCCTACAAAGATGTCACTGAATATAAGAATGTGCTAGTAGAAATATTGTCGAACATACACCATCGGGCACTTTTATTTTACATTTTGTGTTGGAATCCAGAATTGTTGTCTTTGGAAAGAACGTACACATTGGGCACAAACCATAAGCAGACTAAACACATAAAACGAGACGGTGAATTGAAATCCTAGATACATAATATAAGGTCGACACAAATTGAAGTAAGTCATTGAGGTCTTACAACAGAGCAACACGCTTTATTTGAAAACACGAACATAGTGCGACCGGTAAATATCCGTTTGAATGGGGATGGATATTCTTATTAACAGTGACAATTATTCATATGGGAAACACCAGGTGGAGAAGAAAATGTTGCCCATCAAGGGACACAAGGACACGTTCTACAGGAGACAATATGTTTTAACATGTTGGACCATACTATACCACTGTTGCCTGTATATTGAAGGTGTGCAATGTATTCTATTCTAAACGTTGCTTTTACTGTTGACATGTATAGTGTAAACGATGTATAATATAGATGTCAATCTTAATACATATATGCGTATTATTTGATTTTGCGCCAATGTGTACCACTCGGCTTGAAACGAACATTGCTCTGAGTGAAGTCGGTTGCTAATTACACAACTGCTCACCAGGGAACACGTTTCACAAGTTCGTATGATGACGTGTTTACCTCCGTTAGCTCTCAGCAACACAAGTTGTTTACTCCGCATACTTGTGGGAGCAGTGTTCAGAAAGAAATGATATTGTCCAACCCGCTGCTTCGCTGCACAACTTAGTTCTCTTCTCAGGCGATGTTGACAAACAACTAGTGGCGATCTTCGACACCAATTCGCCGCATGAACGTTGATAATAACAATAATAATGGTAATACACGTTACAAGTAAAGTTGTCAGTCATAATACATATACGCATATTATTTGACTTTGCACCAATGTGTATCACTCGGCTTGTAAGCGAACATTGCTCTGAGTGAAGTCGCTTGTTATTTACCCAATTGCACACCAGGGAACACGTTTCACAAGTGCGTATTATCTAGATTTGCTTCCGTTGTCATTCAGCAACACCAGTTGTTTTACCCCGCACACTTGTGGGAGCAGTGTTCGTAAACAAATGTAATTTTCCAAGCCTTTGCTTCGCTGCACAACTTAATTCTCTTTTTAGGCGATGTTGACAAACAACTAGTGGTGAACTTCGATACAAATCAAATTTGCCGCATGAATGTTAATAATAACAATAATAATAATAACGATAATACACGATGTGCACGTTACAAGTAGCAAGGCTGACCCATTTCTACGAATCATGCCATAATCTTAAATGCCTCGCAACCATCAATGCAGTTAGACCGTACTCTGATGCACTTTTGGGTTACTGGGAGCGGCCACCGTCGACCAGGGCATTCACGTTTGAGGCAGTTGCAGAAGATGATACGGCAGGCATCCAGACAAGATTCGTACACGCTGGCATAGCACGTTGTCGTGACTATCACGACTAAACAGGCGTACACAGCAAACTGTAAAGCAAGCATGTATAATGTAATGTTAGCACAATGTAATGTTAGCACAATGTAATGTTAGCACAATGTAATGCATTCCCTCCGACGTACAGCAACCGCCGGTTGCTTTCTTCAGGAACTGAACTCTGGGAAGAAGTATTTCTGATTCTGTTCGTCAGATGACATGGCGAGCAGGCTGTCTACATGTAGATGTTATACTGGAGTTGTTGAAGTTCGTTGTGATGATGTGATGGAAGTAGTAAGGAAGAGAGAACAACAAAACCGATCATCTGAACAGCATTGACACAAAATACAGCCTAACGATCACATACGAAGAAGAGTACGATGTGTTCCTGCTTTTCCTTATACGAAAGGACGATGGAACAGAATAACTCCTTGTGTATTTGAAGAAGACCCACACTGGTCAGTGTCATCAAAACATTACTGGACAGATGCAGCAGCATCGTATCAGAGGCAGCGGACATACAGAAATATGTGGAGCATATCACAAATGCACTAGACCTATGTGGGTACCCACGTTAGACCTTAAAGAAGATGAACGAACAGAAAAGTCAGAAGGGAACGACCAAGGAGAGTAAGGACAAGAACACTGAACAATTCGAAGGTCACCGTCCCTTATGTAACAGGAAGAACATAACATTTACAGTGCATATATTAAACATCATGATTTCACTTCAGCTGTCAGACCACAAATCAAACAGTAGAAAACATACAAAGTACACCAGATCCTCTGTAAGAGTTGTAGTCACACCGACGTTGGCGAAACAGGCAAAATATTTGGTACAAGACTCGAGGAGCAAATGAAGGAGGTTGAGACCTTCACAACGAGACGGTTTACAACCAGTGAACAGAAGGGAGAGTCATCAACAGTGGAACATAAGTCAGTAATCATAGACCTTGCTAACAGAAACTACTGTATCATTGACAGGGAGGGAGCCAAGGTGATTGAAAGGGAGAGCAACATAAGTGTGAGGTGGACAAAGGAGGCTAAGTGGATCGGAAACACAACACCGACCATGAATCGAGACAAGGAGAATGCTGACTCAGTCACGTGTGCGACAGCCCGCTCGCACACCATCTACTGAGCAGAAGACGAATTAAGTCGTCCGAACATTTATTCTCTGAAGAAAGCAACCCGCAGTAGCCAAAATGTCGTATTGAGTAAACGTTGCAGTTGTGATAACGATTGAGAGGGAATTTATTGAATGTATTATGTAAACCAATCCGTACATGATAAATGGTGGCGCCATTTGAACAACTTATTTTAAAGTTGCAACTCTCGTGTAATAGAAATACATTAAAACGACACATACAAGCCAAAGTTGCGGGTTATAATAAGTTGAAGGTACAACTACGCATTCAGACGACATAATCCCACATTGAAAGAACTCACCGGTTCAAAAGTCGATATAGACGGTTTGCAGTGAACAGTGTACATACTGATCTTCCTAGCGAAACACAGACAACGCGTTCTCTACAAGTCAGGGTCGTTTGATTGCAAAATTCCGATATTGTGTAGATGCATGACATTGGGAGGGAAAATGCTTTATTGTATGACGATAATCAGGTCACGTTTATCGTGTGGTCACGTGTTCGTGATCACATACACTCCTATGTCCACAATTTTACAACTTAGTTGCACAACTAATGTCTTAGATACATACACAACCACTCGGCAACTCCATTGGGGCTTAAGTGCTTTCCCTGTTTGGGGTATTTTACTTCCTCTGGAAGACACTAGATAGGAGAACCTACGGCGTTTAGTGTCGCATCCGAACGTCACGTACACGTATCTGAACGTCACGTACACGCACCCGAGGTTTTTTTTAGTAGAGTAGCAAGTTCGAATAGAAATAGCCCCGTCGAGACGAGTGTCATTGTGTTAATGCATTATTGGCAACGCGGCACGGAACATTACATTATCCATTTGACAATTCCCAAACATAACTAAATATTATTTAACACGTAAAATGGGTGTGTAGATGCAACGATGCCATAACGTCAGTCACATAACGCCTGGTTTTATTGAAATACACAACTGAATATGTTTCGAAGTGCATATATTAAGAAACAACACATAAATACATATTAATCTTTATCAATATGATCATGATGATCACGATCATCTTCATGCTGATGATCATGATGATTATGATCACCACCATCATCAAAACAACAGAAGGAACATTTTCGTATTCAATATTTCGAATAGGATGATTATTACAGGTATTGCTGTTCGATCATTTCGAATGTTGTAATAGGTACGTCCACCCAACATTTTTCCTCGATATATTCAATCAAATAATTATATCCTATTACTTCTTTAAGTAAATACTTTGACGTTATTAGTCATTGCACTATCTAGGCATATATATCTATACGTGCTTTATTGTGTGTCAACAGAGTTGTGAATGCCTTTCAATAAGGCATGTCTCATAAAGTAACGTGATATTTCTGTCGACCTTCCTTGTAGAACCTTCGATGTGGTTGTGTCAATATACTTGAGTTGGACTACTTCTTCATAGACCCTTCAGCTTATTCTGAACGACGTAAAGTGCGTTTCCGAAGCTCATGTTGTTTAAATGAAATAAATATGTATCATGCGATACACTAATCTCGTTAATTACCAGCAACAGCTGCGGCTTCACCTCAATAATGAATGCTACATCAACCGTGGTGAGACTTCCCTATGAAAACAGAATGCATTGATGATTGTCTAAATAACTTCGTATTTCATTACAACGACATTTAGACATATGTAACGTTGCTGTGGTGCACTGGAACACGTAGAGATTGGTGTCCGCGTGTCCGGTGTCCTTACGTCCGTGTATTTGTGTGTCTTTGTGTCCGGAGTCTGTGTGTTCGTGTATTGTCCGTGTAGTCACTCACTCACGCACGCGCGCACACACGAAAGCACGCACGCACGCACGCACGCACGCACGCACGCTCGCTCGCTCGCTCTCTCTCTCTCTCTCTCTCTCTCTGTCTCTGTCCCTCCCTTCATCACTATCTCTCTCTATCTCTTCTCTCTCTCTCTATCTCTCTCTCTCTCTTCTCTCTCACTTGCGCACACAAAATTTAATTAATTGAAGATTTGGAAACATGAACAAATACACTTTATTGAAAAATAAATAGTCAAAACCAGACAGAAACCTTTGGGGTGAACCATAAATAAATGTCACAGTTCTGGTCTCCCCTTTTCCTACACTCTACTTATTATTTTTGATTTTATTTTGCGTGTTGCAAATGTTGTTGTATTTTATACTGATGTAATGCCTTCTGCTTGTTGTTGGAAATAAATTACGTTGATTGATCTATTGATGTTGTTCTGAGATCAGAAGATGAACAATACAGTTTAGCGTTATCGTTCTTCGATTTCGATTAACGACCAATATACCGTTGTGATTACGAGCAGTCACGTTACTACCGATGATGATTCCTATACGTTTGACACGTTCGAACGCACTTGGTTCTCTCCTCGGTGCATTTGCTCGAGACTGGAAGCGGCCACGTTCGTTCCGGGCACTCCCCTTGGACGCAGATGCGGAAGATGTTATTACATTGTCGTACGCAAAACTTGTAAAGGCTGACTGGGTCGTTAGCTGTGGCGATACACGCGGACGTGACCAGCAGAGCGTACATTGCTACCTGTAAACGGACCAAAATACGACACCCGCAATAAAAATATGTATTAGTTTAACAAACCAATCGTTTAAATTGTTATTTTCGATTGAACATTTTACGAATTCAAACTGTTATTTAAAACTTACATTGTGATATAAATGTAGGTTCATTATTAAATATTGTATAATATATTCATTACACTCCGGTTACTAGAAACACGTCAGTTTGATTATAATAAGCGGATGACTAACTTAAGCGAAGCGAGCTTCTGACGCGTGCTTCTAAATTGATGTTAGCATTTACAGAGGAACATAACAATGACTACACTGTTAGAAATCTTTTACAGTTCATGTGTTTCTGTAACAACTGATAAACTGTGATGAATGATTCCTGCAGTGCAAAAACTTACTTGTTTTTCCAGAGCCATCAGTGTTTTGAGCCGACAAGTAGATCCACTGGTACTGCGGTATTTATAACTGCGGATCGTGCCTAAAGCGATCGCAGTGAGTCATTCGAATTTGATGTTTACAAAGTCTTACGTTTGAAGCACGGGCACAGCCCACGAAAACAGAGGATTGGCCGCTATGACGTGACTCTTGCTAATACGTCGAATTACGTAAATCGTGTTCAGGGCCCGAACCGAAGTTACAAACCGTGCTGAACCTCAACTGTGGCTGAGCACGGTTACATGCTCAAGCCTCACTTTCACACTAATAGTCACTATGACTTTACTCAAACTCATGCGAGGTTATACAAAATCTTGAGCACGAAATGGTGCTCACAGTTGAGCACGAAATGCTGAAATCCTGAGTATGCTCAAGACCGTGCTCAACGCCGTGCTCAAGTATAAATAAAAATGGCAGTTTACAGATAAAATAAATGCATTGTCATTGAAGTCGTTGAAAGTTCGTCCGCTTCGAGAAGATCCGCTGTCGAATTGAGCGTCCAGGCCGCCTACTTCCGTGTTTTATCCGTATGAAGAATTGATGGAATACACCATTTGTGAAAGATTTCATGGTATGCCTCAAACTGCACTATTTAACCGATATTTGCCAAATGTAACCGCAGCAGCGATAGACATAGCAAAACAAGTGCTAGTTTACTTTTTCGGTGACGGGGACCATTCACCTACAATTCAAGACACAATTTTGACGACACAATTTCACGATCAACTGCAGATCCAGACGCGGGATTCACACGAAAAGTGTTTACAAAAGTTAAAACTATGTGGCTTAGCTGGACGATTTATTAAAATGCCACACTGGACATTAAGCCATACTCTTATGTCCTCATATGACACATCCTGGGATGTTCTTTAATATTTTGTATTTAAACAAACTCTAAACAAACAAACTCAAATCTCTGAATCGACCTTTACTTTATCGCTCTCACAATAACCCACTCCTCCGTTCAAGATCCTTCGATATCGAACGTTCGTTCTGCTTCGCTGTGGAACACTACACATACCAAGACGAAATGTACGTGCACTGCAAAATCAATTATTTGATGAACTGTCAACGTCGTTTTGTCACTGCAAGCATAAACATAGCAAAGCCATTCATTAAAAGCCATTCATTAAAAAAAATATTCAAGCATTTCATTGTCAGCATTGAAATATATTTCTGTTTTTATAACATATGGTTAATATGAATATTATCCAAGCCTTAGGGATGTCTGGATATAAAATATAAGAAATTACTATCCCAAGTCAGGGCAGTTATAGGGGTATATATAATATAATATGATATGATATGATATGATATGATATGATATAATATAATANATATATAATATATAATATATAATAATGAGGCTAGGACACCACATTTTTTTATGTCACTAACTTACAATTTTACTCTTTTCGGTAGCCTAAATATAAACATATGGAAGGGTTTTCTTAGAAATGTTTTCCTAGTGTATATTTTGAATAATCTCTCAAAAAACTTCAATATATATATTGCTGTTGAAGTTTTTTTGAGAGATTATTCAAAATATACACTAGGAAAACATTTCTAAGAAAAACATTTCATATTTTTATCCTTAGGCTACCGAAAAGAGTAAAATTGTAAGTTAGTGATATTAAAAAAATGTGGTTTCCTAGCCTCATTATTTACTCATATATGCCGCAGGAAATTTAAGAACTAAGGAGTACAGGTGACAAACTACAGTTCTGTAGTGTTTACACCTTTCTGATAATTTATTGTAAATGCCTATTTTCTGTCATTGTGGCAACGTCGTTTTGTCAATGCAAACATAACAGTAGTTTGTCTGATGATTTGACAAAAATTACAGACAAAAGTTGCACAAACGAGCTAGCATGTTGCAGTGGATGCTAGGTAGGTTTGATTTTTTGCAAAATTAATTTGAAATAAGACTAGCAAAAATGATTAAGCACCTTTAAATAATGACGGATCAGATGCAATGTTAACTGAAGAATTGTTGGAGTCTTTATTGATCTGAAAAAGCATTCGACACAATTCCTATTGTAATGTTTAAAGCTAAAAATAAGTTGGTGCCACATAACCTTGATTGATCGCTAAACCGTTTTAACTAAAACGGTTTAACTAATCCGCTTCAGCAGGTGAATTAGTTAGACCGATTTAGCTAAAATGGTTCAATGTGCAAGTGTGACTGCAAGCGTATTAGGAAAAACGGTTTAAGTACGTCACAGACATACCCATTCGATCTTACGCCTCGTCGCTTCCTGTAACAACGTATATTGCACAGCAAGAAAAGACTTTCATGTCGTGTCTAGAAGCACAATCGTATAGTGATCATGAATAAAGGTGAATGTAAGGGAAGGGCCAGCGCTTCAGAAACAATCAGCGAAACACTGATCGGAGACATGCGCAGCGCAATCATTGCGCTGATTGAGAACAACGACCCAATCATCGCCACTGTCGTAGAATTAATTAGTCAGGCAATCATAGCAAGACTTATTGACAACACAAACTTTACTAAAAAAAAACTGTCAACTCCATTCTGGATTCAGACCTAATCGGAAACATGAAGCAAGAACTGTACAAATCTTCCCAGATGGACATATCACTAGCTTCCGCCAAGACCGCCGCTCGCGTATCCCAGCTGGAGACGGAAAAAGTGAAACTGTCCAATGAGATCAACGCGCTCGAATAGTATAGTAGGAGAAATTGTTTAATCGTCCATGGTGTACCGGACACCGCCGACCCAGTGACCGCAGTTCTGGACATCATCAACAACAAACTCGGCGTTCCGAACGGATGCCAGAGCATTGATCGATGTCACCGGCTCGGAACGTCTGCAAACTCGTAAAATTCGCGACCGCGACCGATAATTGTGAAATTCACGAGCTACCAAGTACGGCAAAATGTGTTCTCGGGGAAACGGCGCCTGAAGGGAACGACACTTCTCATCACTGAAAACCTAACCAGACGCCGCAGTGAATTGCTCAACAAGGCCAAGACACTGAACAACGTCACCGCCACCTGGACGTCAGACGGCCGCATCGTGTGCCTCCTCTCCAGTGGAAGGAAAGTATCCGTTACCACCGTCCAAGACCTCCGCCAACTATCATGGCGAACAATGTATATATGGATTTATCCAACTGTGATAACACCAGTGAAAACGACACGTTCATTTTAAATAATATATCAATATCTGTGCAAAACTGTGAGTACTTTACAGACAGTGAACTGATCAGCTTATATACTAACTTGAAGCAAAACACAACTTTTTCTACACCAGCTGTTAATACACGCAGCCTACGAAAAACTTTGAAAAACTGGAACTATGCCTAGATACACTAAACATTTCATTTGATTGCATAGGGTTAACTGAGACATGGCTTACCGACCACGATGACACTAATTGCTATAACATGAACGGTTATACTCTGGTTACGTATCCCAGACAAGAAGGGAGAGGAGGCGGGGTTGGCATTTACATATCCAACAAACACCGATATAAAATTATACATGACTTAATGAAGAGATATGACCGTAGTCATTATGAATCCATCTTCATTGAGATAAAAACAAACAACAATACCTTTATAATAGGTTCTATATATAAACCTCCAAATACTAACATAGATAGCTTCAACGATGAACTAATTAGTATCTTAAACTCAATAAAAAAAATAAAAACAGTATAATAATGGGGGATGTTAATTTAAACTTAATTTATACCAACTCACGCCAAGTTAATGATTTCACCAACAATATGTATGCAACTGGATTCTATCCAACAATCAGTAAACCAACCAGAATTGCTATTCACTCGGCTACAATAATAGATAATATCTTCACCAACATAACACAACACAACATAACACAGCACAACATCCACTCTGGCATTTTATACACTGACATATCCGACCACCTCCTAATATTCAACATTTATGACATTTGTAACCTCCCACTTAAACCAGGATACAAAACACTGTACAGACGAAATAAAAATAAAAAAACTTAGCGAAACCCAAAATAATATTAAAATGGACAAACTGGGATGATATCTATAACGAATCTAATCCAGATGCCTCATACAACGCATTCATAAACACACTTAATACATTAATTGATGAATATCTTCCGATTACAAAAATTAAAATTATAAACTATCCCAGCTCAGAATGGTTGACCAAGGGAATATTAACCTCAAGCAAACACAAACATATTTTATATAAACAATTTAAAAAGAGCCCAACAGTTGACAATGAAACAACCTACAAAACATATAAAATAAACTGACACATATAATCAGGCTTTCAAAGAAAAATCATTATAAAAACAAATTTGATCTCCAAAAAGGTAATGCAAGGAAGTCATGGCAGCTAATTAAAGCAGTCTTGAAATGCAAACCAAATGTAACAAATCCGAGCACAAGTTTCAATTTGTTGGACGGCTCAGAAACGTCAAACCATAAAGACATAGCAAACGAATTTAATGATTATTTTATACATGTGGCGTCAAATCTTGTTAAAGACATACCCACTACAGGAGATGACCCAACTGAATTTGTTCAAACAAATGCTAATAGCTTTTTCTGCCGACCCACAACCCCCGAGGAAATTGTTTCCCTATTACGCAACATTACGTTTAACACGTCCTGTGGTTTTGGCAACGTTGAACCACATATTATGCGAGAAATAAGTCCCCAAATAGCTCCTCTACTATCGCATATATTCAACAACTCCTTTTCTGCTGGAGTGGTACCACGTCAACTAATAATAGCAAAAATAATTCCAATACATAAAAATAATAATCCGAATAACTTATGCAACAATAGACCAATCTCAATTCTGCCATGTTTCTAAACAATTCTGGAGCGTCTTATGTATAATCGACTCGAACGCTTTCTCAACCAGTCCCAAATAATATCAGAAGTCCAATACGGTTTTAAAAAAATATTCCACTTTCATGGCCTTCGACGCTATAGACCACAATATACTATTCCAAAAACTTAACTGCTATGGTATCAGAGGGCACATACTTACTTGGTTTAGGACACAATATGTCACTTACAACAATGTAAATTCAAATCACAAGACAGTGCTGTGTGGTGTGCCACAAGGCTCTATACTAGGGCCGCTATTATTTATACTTTACATCAACGACCTTTGCAACACTTCAACTATTATGAAGTTCACTCTTTTTGCAGATGATACCAGTATGTATCATTCGCATCAAAATTTAACTTCACTGATAGATGAGGTTAATAATGAAAATAAAAAATAACACACTGGTTCCACACAAATAAACTTTCCCTAAATATAAAAAACCTAACTATATTATATTTACATCAGTAAATAAAAAGTACAACATATCATCTCAATTTTTATGTTCGTCCGTCGAGTCGACGAGGACCACTCTAGTCATCTGGGGGTAGTTGGGGCTGGATCTGGTGAGTGTGCAGATGGCTGACAAGGCAAATCCGTGCACGGAAGGTACGTTGGCAGTTGGGACAAGGGATGAGGGGGACGTCATCTTGAGGATTACTGGCTCGGGCTTTCCGGGCTTACCTCCTTTGCTCTGCTGCAGCGGTCCTGTGGGCCTCGCATATCTTGGAGCCTTTGTGCACGGAGGAACGCCACTTGGCCCGGTCCATGGCGGTTTGTTCCCAGGAGTCGGGGGTGATGGCAAACTCTTTCAGTGGTGATTTTGTAGTGTCTTTGAAGCGCTTCTTCTGGCCTCCATGGGACCGCTTTCCTTGCTGTAGTTCACCATAGAAGAGCCTTTTTGGGAGCCGATGGTCTGGCATGCGAGCTACATGTCCTGCCCAGCATAGCTGGGACTGCATTAGGATGGCATAGATGCTGGGCAGGTCTGCTTGGGCAAGTACCTCAGTGTCTGAAATCCTGTCCTGCCATTTGATGTTGAGGAGTTTCCTGAGGCACGTTGTGTGGAAGTGGTTCAGCTTCTTGGCATGGCGTTGGCACACTGTCCATGTTTCACATGCGTAGAGCAGCGTGGGGAGAACGTTCACCTCGTCATCAATGGTGACATTTTGAGACAGTGTGCTGCCAAGATAGGTGAACCTGTTCACTGCACTGAGTCTCAGACCGTTGACTGTAATGTTGGGCTCAACATAGGGTTCCCCTGGGGCCGGCTGGTGCAGTACTTCAGTCTTCTTTTTGCTGATGGTGAGACCGATGTTTGTGCAGGCTATGGAAAATTTGTCTACGCTGCGTTGCATATCAGCTTCTGAGCCGACGTTGAGGGCACATTCATCAGCAAACAGGAAGTCCCTGATGATTTCTGTCTTGACCTTGATTTTTGCTTGAAGCCTCCTAAGGTTGAACAGCTTGCCATCTGTACGGTACCTGATGTCCATTCCAACGTCACCATCTCTGAAAGCGTCAGTCAGCGTTGCGTAAAACATGAGGCTGAACAGTGTTGGTGGCAAGACGTAGCCCTGCTTGACGCCGTTAGAAACAGGAAATGGCTCAGATGTATCACCGTTGTCCGAACTTGTGCTTTCATGCCAGCGTGGAATTGTTGCACCATGGAGATAAACTTCCGTGGGCATCCGTACTTGACCATGATCTTCCACAGACCCTCTCTGCTAACCGTATCGAAGGCCTTGGTCAGGTCGATATAGGTAGAGAACAGGTCAGAGTTCTGCTCCTGACATTTCTCTTGCAGCTGCCTTGCAGCAAACACCATGTCGGTGGTCCCGTGCTCTTTCCGGAATCCACTCTGGCTCTCTGGTAGGAGTCCCTGGTCAAGGTGCGTTGTGAGACGGTTAAGCAGGATCTTGGCAAGTATCTTGCCTGCAATGGAGAGCAAGGATATACTTCGGTGGTTGTCGCAGACGTGATGATTTCCTTTTCGCTTGTACAGGTGTATGATAGAAGCATCTTTGAAATCCTGGGGATCGCCTCCTGCTGCAACATGAGTAGAAACAGCTGATGGAGATTTTCAGTCAAAGCTGAGCCACCTTCCTTGTAGACCTCGGCTGGAATGGAGTCTGAACCAGGAGCCTTGCCACTGCAGAGCAGACGGATCGCTTTCTGGGTCTCAAGCAAAGTTGGTGGGTCATCCAGCGCTTCATTGATGGGTACTTGGGGGAGATGGTTTATGGCTTCATTGTTGATGGATGAAGGGCGGTTCAGGACGCTGTTGAAGTGTTCAGCCCACCGTACGAGAATCTTCTCCTTGTCTGTGAACAGTGTGTTCCCGTCTGCACTGAGGAGAGGGGATGATCCTGAGGATGTTGGACCGTAGACTTCTTTCAGGGCATCGTAGAAGTTCTTCAAGTCATGCCTGTCAGCGTAGCTTTGGATCACATCAGCTTTGTTTCTCAGCCAAGTGTCTTGCATCTGACAGAGTTTCTGCTGTACAGTTTTGCGTATGATGTTGCATGCATCTTTCTTCGAGGTGGACTTGGGGCTACTGAGGTAGGCTTGATGGAGACGGTGTTTCTCATCCAGTAGCTGCTTGATCTCGTCGCAGTTTTCGTCAAACCAGTCCTTGTGCTTTCTGGTCGAGGGCCCCAGGATCTCAGTAGCTGTGTTGTAGACCAGCTCTCTGAGGGTCGCCCACATTCACCACATTACAATGTCATCAAGTTTTCTTTGGTTCATGCTTCGACCGTTTCGTTTTTAAATGTTTCGTTTTGTATTCGATGATTTCCATTGTCAAAGACTTCGGCAAATGTATGTCTTTGTGGCTTATTATAGGGACGACCGTACTCTGGCGAATATTCGGGTCTTCCTCACTAGTCAGTTCGTCTTGCAGTCTTAGAGTCACATAGTCCACCAGCTTCTCGTTTTCTGTAAGATTGTTAGTCATCGAATGTTGTTGGCAATTAATTCGGGACTGGTTTATCATTGCCTTTTTCCGCAGCAGTGTATACCCTAAGCGTGTGGTGTTGGCCATTGTCTTCTCTTGGGAAATCATCTGTCCATCATCGTAGTCAACAAATCATGACTGAACATTTGAGTCAGCTTCCTGCATGACCACTCCGCCTGCCCCCACGGCTTTACTTAGCCCCCATCGGGACAGCTGTGGGCCATTTCAGTTTCTCCCTGTCAGAATAACACTCCAGGCCACATAAAGTGTCTTTACCACAACATAGTAGAATTTCTTGCATACGATGCCATCGGGAGAGTTGTGGGCCATTTCAGTTTCTCCTTATCAGAATAACTCTCCAGGCCACATAAAGTGTCTTTGCCACAACATAGTAGAACTTCTTGCATACGACGCCATCGGGAGAGTTGTGGGCCATTTCAGTTTCTCCCTATCAGAATAACTCTCCAGGCCACATAAAGTGTCTTTACCACAACATAGTAGAACTTCTTGCATACGACGCCATCGGGAGAGTTGTGGGCCATTTCAGTTTCTCCCTGTCAGAATAACTCTCCAGGCCACATAAAGTGTCTTTACCACAACATAGTAGAACTTCTTGCATACGACGCCAGTGGTCCGGTCGCATATTAACGTCCCGTGTATACTTACATGTGCACGTGTTCATCATTTTGCAGTTGAGCTGTATGAGACAATGGGCTCTAATGTCAAGTGTCCATGCATCTCTTTCGACAAGTGAGGTTTGACCCCTTTTCAAGCATGTAAGATGTTATTATTGCGTCAACTCTTCGCCCAAAATAACAGTGTTTGAACATGTTATTGTCCTACTTAATGCCAACAATAAGCGTACGTGCGTCAAAGTCGTGACGCTTGTCACGTCATTTTATGTATTTTGTATTGATGAGTGGATTTGCTTTAGAATTCACACAATGATACGGAACACGCAAGACTTATATTCTTTATGCACAAGAGATCGCCATGAAACTCGATACATATATTCCAGCCAGGATCTCAAATATTATCTACAAACGTAGCACCCACTGCATGTTTACTTCTCAAGCTTATACCAGTGAAGCATTTGTCCTACGTGTTACCTTGCACGAACCCTTCAAACAACATTGCTGGGGATGTGTATGCGGCTCGAGAAACGGAAGGAATTAGTAAACAATGTTAAGCCAAGAACGTAAAGCCTGACCGCTATGAACAATGCTTATAGTGTGTTTGATATATGCTTCGTCGTTAAACATATACAATGCACACACACACACACACACACACACACACACACACACACACACACACACACACACACACACACACACACACACACACACACACACACAATTATCAATTGTCGTCTATATCAAAATAAAACTAGTGAAGTATTTGCCGTAAGAAATATCAAACATAATGGTATTTCGCAAACACACCACGATTCATGGTATTGAGTAAACATATCGTAACAATAAGAAAAAGGCACGTTCCTATATCAATGGTGTCTGGTCCTTAGGAACAAATTGCCTCACACGTGACCTTCTGGCAGACTTGTTCATTCTAATATTAATTCAACTTTCCCGTGAAGCATTCGTCTACGCTGTAGTTACAGCGGGAAAACTGAACTGTCGCAAAATTCCACCACTACGTGTAGCCAGATATTCATTTATACAGCTTACAACCGGGGGTGAAAGACATTGTTTGCCCTTCGAGTGGCAACAGGAGGATGACACGAACTCTGATCTTTCGATTTAGAGTGTTACGTTCTAACCACCGCAGGAGGCGCGACAGCGTGAAACAACCTGAGTAAACTTAACTACGTTGACTTCTCTACGAACGCCGTGTCTAACGGTCGACATTGAATGTTTTCATCATCAACGTTTCTATTCCACAATCACGTGTGGTGTCCAATGATTCTTATGCGGTTGACACCGATCAATGCATTCAATTCGTGCGTCGGCGCATGTTTTCGTGACGAGAAGCGGCCACCTTTTACGAACACATTGTTCTTGGAGCCAAATCTACAAGGATTATCTACACCACACAGAATGTGTAGGTGTTGTACATCTAATGAGAGGTGACAGTACACGTGCTAATCATCACATGGACGCACAGTGCATACTGCAAGACAAGAAGAAGAACATTTGTATGGGATGCCATTTTAAAACATTCACCGATGTGATATAACGTATATTTATTATTTTACTTTATCCAGTTAGTCTAAGATACAACAGGAAAGAAAGAGTTTGCCTTATTAGAATAAAAGAAACCTTTACACATATATAATAGTATTATTTCTTTCAGACTACACCTTTTTCATGTTACAATGCCAGGAGCATATTTGATATTTTGCATTAGATTTAGTCGAACACAACTCTTTGTGTATTCATAATTAGTTCTTGGGGAAAACATAATAATTTGTGCGCCTTGTATAATGGCAGAGAACGTCTTGGCCTGAAGATACTTTTAGCATCTATTGATATTCTTATGGAAACATTCCATGTGCTCAATTTATCATTGTCTTAGACTTTTACAGTTTTAATAATATGAAGAATGAGAACTTACCAACGTGTCCATATTTCTCTGCGACTTGAAACAAACAGTTTGACCAGAATCCTGCTTGACAAGCGACAGAAGTCACAAAGTCTTGTCTGTTGTGACTTTCTTTTTTGTTGGGGAACGTGTGTTGACAATGTAACGTGCACTAAGATCCATGAAGGGTTCTAATCCACATGACGACGAGTTCATAAATAGAGTGGCACCTTTCTAGCGAATGCATTCGGCATGTTTCATCAGAAATGAAATGGAAATTATCATGCTAAGATCGTGTCATGCATACGTGTGAACTGATTTGAAGACACCAATACAATGTAAGTGTTCTTCGCCGAGGGTCGAACGTCCGCTATCGCGTTTATCCCATCGATTGCCTATACATTATACATCTCCTCTACGTCTCTCTCTCTCTCTCTCTCTCTCTCTCTCTCTCTCTCTCTCTCNTCCTTCCTTCTCTCTCTCTCTCTCTCTCTCTCTCTCTCTCTCTCCCCTCCCTCCCTCCATCCCCCCCCTCTCTCTCTCTCTCGCCCCTTCCCAATTAATTGCTTAGTTGCTTAGTAAGGACAAGTGCTGCATATGTGTATTTTATTTAAATACGTAGCTGATGTATATTTTTAACTCGAACTGTTGACAGTTTTCTTCCTTTTTTATTGGCACTGCATCGTATTACTATATATAATTCCATGTCCGTATCAATTAATTTGTACTGCTCTGATCTGATATAATACACGCCATTCTAAATTGGAATCATTCATCTGTGCTGCAGTATTCTTTGCTATTTTAGTGCTCGTTGATGATCGTTTGTTACAACCAGTAATGTGATAATCGACCGGTAATGTAATAATCGATCAGTAATGTAATAAATCGACCGGTAATGTAATAATCGACCGGTAATGTAATAAATCGACCGGTAATGTAATAATTGATCGGTAATGTAACAAATCGACCGGTAATGTAATAATCGATCAGTAATGTAATAAATCGACATGTAATGTAATAATCGACCGGTAATGTAACACATCGACCAGTAATGTAATAAAAATGATGATGATAATCATTATGATGGTGATAATGATGATGTTAATAATGATGATGTAGAAGTTGATGATGAGGATGATAAACGATTATGATGATGATGACAATTAAGGGGTCATCTTAGTGAAGATGATAATGATGATGATGATTATGGCGATGATAAAGATTATGATGATGATGATAACGATGACGATGATAACGATGGCGATGATGAGGGTAATAAATGGTTATGATGATGAGAGGAAGACGATTAAGACAATTAAGCTGTCTTGGGGATGATGATGATGATGATGATGATGACGAAGATGATGATAATGAGGGTGATCATTATTACGATTATGAGGACGAAGACAATGACACATTCAGCCTCATCATCCTACTCCTCCTCATCGTCATCATCATCCTCATGTTCACCTTTATAATGGCCAGCCATGCTGACACCCACTCGACGTTCACAAACGTACGATTAACATAGGAATCTCAGAACGAGTGAGCCGCATGTTTTCTGGGAGGACATATGGAATGCCGTTCATATGTCCTCTAGCTGTTGTAAGGGTGAACATGAGGATGATGATGACGATGAGGAGGAGTAGGATGATGAGGCTGAATGTGTCATTGTCTTCGTCCTCATAATCTTAATAATGATCACCCTCATTATCATCATCTTCGTCATCCTCATTATCATCATCACCAAGACAGCTTAATTGTCTTAATCATCTTCCTCTCATCATCATAACCATTTATCACCCTCATCATCCCCATCGTTATCATCATCATCATAATCTTTATCATCACCATCATCGTCATAATCATCATCATCATTATTATCGTCACTAAGATGACCCCTTAATTGTCATCATCATGATAATCGTTTATCACCCTCATCATCGCCTTCTACATCATCATTATTAACATCATCATCATCATCATCACCATCATAATGCTTATCATCATTATTGTTATTACATTACTGGTCGATTTATTACATTACCGGTCGATTATTACATTACCAGTCGATATATTACATTACCGGTCGATTTATTACATTACCGGTTTATTATTACATTACCTGTCGGTTTATTACATTACCGGTCGATTATTACATTACTGGTCGATTTATTACATTACTAGTCGATTATTACATTACCGATCGATTATTACATTACTGTTTGTAACAATCGTTCCGTAATAAGACATTCTGTTTCGTCTAAAGACTGATTGTCTAATCTTTCCAAAACCAGTGGTGTCAGCTATATGTGATTTCACGCAATTATGTTGAAACAATTTCATTGTTATCTTCGAACTTGCTCTTGTGTAGCGAGACGGCGGTATACGTAATTTATTCGACGGTCCCTTTCTGATGCTGCACATCATAGTGGATAAAACTTTATCATTAGTTACAATATTCCAAGAGGTGGGCGTGGTGAATTCATGAATATGACACCGACCAGCTATCCCACTCAAGGTTACTGTGAACGAGTGGTTAGGTCTGAGACCAGTGACGTTGACACCGCGTTGAGCAAGATGTCGAGAGGCTATGGTAATTCCCTGGTTAAATCTTGACCTGTCACACGAGAAGGCACGATGGAGTTGTCACAAATTTTGAAACAGTAGTTAGAGCATATGAGCTTATTTGAAAATATGTAGGCCTTATATAAATTATTTGCTTATTGGTTATTTGTGATTTGTTTTTTGCAAAAAAGGTGTGTGATGCCACGTATCATATTATTTTAAGAGGGCACCAGGAGGACCTCAGCCAAATCAACCGAGATGAACAAAGCGTCTAATGTACTAATACAACACTCTGCATGTGAAAGAGTTTAATGAAATGTAAGTCTATTGATTCTTGTGATTTCGACACTGTTGTGATTCTGATAATTGCCCCGTGTTCTAGTTTAATAAGAACCCGTAAGGCTGTTTTCATCTAATAGACAAATGTAAACACATGTCATGTGATTGCATAATCAACAAACTTAATCAATGTATATGTAACATATTGTATAACTACAATGCTGAAGCATATTGGATTATTGTATATCAGTTGAATACATTATCGAAGGTGTCCAGCGACTGAAGTTGGGTAAATCGGACGGTGAATAGGAGCTACATTGTGATCATATCACNTGGAGATGTAGACCATGGGTGCAAATAAGTGAGGTTTAAAAAGCTAATAACTACTACTAATAGGGTCTACATTGTGATCATATCACACATGGTCCGAGATTACTATATGTACTGTTAATATTAGTTTTGAACAGTATGATAGTAAGTGGGCATAGCTCTGATTCTATGTTAGTGGGAATCATGATCCCTGTTCTAAAGGACAAGAGACAATTAGCATATACATCAGACAATTTTAGAGATATTACTCATAGTAGCCAGGAAACAATCGAACATCTACACTAAACAAACATTCCAAGAGAGAAAGGGTATAGTGTATCGTCCCAGTTTACAGACTGTATTGTAGTCAAGCAGGGAGCAATCCTCTCTCATATGCTTATGAAATATGTGAACAATATGTAAATGATTACTGTGTTTTTAGAGGTCGCAGTTGTAAACTCAACAACAGAACACTTGTTTTTAATGGAATCGAGTTGCAGTGTTCAGGGCGTTGTACATCTGGGCAACTACATATCCACTATCAATAAGGATAACCTAGTCGCCGATGGCACTGCAAAATTCGGGAGAGGGTAAACAATTCGTGGGTGATTTTGGTCATATAAAGTACAAGTTATTCAAACAATACTGCTGCTCTTGCTAGGGAGCTAAGCATGGGATCTCCAGAGTAAAGGTGTTGACAATATATGTATCGCATGGCGCAAGGTTCTCAGAAAGTTGTGGGGCTGGCACTTCTTGCACACGGCGATCATGTCTCATTGTTATCTGATAGTTTGCCAATATCCATAGCTTTAATACAAAGGTTCATGCTCTTTATTCATTAGGCTTTAAACCACAAGACCTGTGATAAGCAGTGTTTCTAAATTATTAATTCAAAATCCATAGTCGAGTTGTGGTGGTAACTACTGTCATATACTTTATTAATACAACATGTATGAGGACGTATCTGCTGGCGATATTGGCCGCGGGTGGCAGGCTGGCGATATTGGCCGCGGGTGGCAGGCTGGCGATATTGGCCGCGGGTGGCAGGCTGGCGATATTGGCCGCGGGTGGCAGGCTGGCGGGACCAGCGAAAGAATATCTGACGTGAGTGTTTTACCCGACTTAATACAAATTATAATGGTCTTAATACACGCAATAGGTTTAGCTATGATTATGTTAACGACGTTATTACTGAAATAAATGTATTTGAAATATTGTCCAATTGCTATTTTTTTATTTGCGAAGTAAAGTTTTATTATTAATACCTTCAAAGAAATGTATTATAGAGAAAATGTAATTTTGAAGCGACAAAATAATTTATTCAAAATGGCCACAAAATATTAGGAGTACTAGCATACTATCGAACATCACATGCAATACCAAGATAACTATTAGTTACATATCAATAATAATGGCATATTTAGAAAGAACACTAATATTTAGACAAAGTGACACAATATGAAGGCAATCAGTACATTATTTGACATTCTATACAAACATCATTGACACATGTAAAAATCCAGATGATTTCTTCAGTATACACGCTTGCCAGTCCATCTACCAAAATAAAAACTACTATAATATGAATGATGATTGCATATTTAGGAATAGCACTCATATTTACGCAAACTGGCAAACTATGAAGGTAATTAGTACATTATTTGACATTTTGGACATACACCAGTGTAAACATCCAGACGATTTATATATGCGTCGTCGTCAGAAACAGTCGCTTCGCTGTCGCTCATCGATTTTTCAGACATAGGCGATATTATATCATAGTCACTGGCACTGTCGTCTTCACTAGAACATATATCACCCACTCATATTGTCGATAATCCTGAGTACATCATTTGGATCCGTGATCAACCGCGATCGTAGCGCCATGGTTGCTTTATTTGGATGGATAGGTTTTCAGCAGTGTTTTTCAAATTACAATTACACGTCTAACTCAGCATTTCGCGACGCCATTACAACCAGTCAATGCCTACGCTAGGCCTCTATCGATCAGTACCCATACCCGCTCAAAGGAGCAATAAAAGGTCGCACTTGACCGTACATGACCACCCCCCCCCCTCCATGCCGTCGAGCAATAGGCCTATGTTGCGCGACAAGTCTTATCGCCTGGTATAATTGCGTAAGGGTTGACAGTAACTGAATGGCAAACTGGCACAGTCGCGATACGCTACATTGTTGAACATCCATAACATCCATAACATCCATAACATCCATAACATCCATAATATCCATAACATCCATAACATCCATAACATCCATAACATCCATAACATCCATAACATCCATAATATCGTGCACACTGTTGTGAAAAGCGGTAGCAACAACATTGACATAGTCTTGATCTTGCGCGATAAAAAAATACATATTGACATACGTTGTCATCAAAGGAACTGCAATGGAAAGCAGAGCAATTGTGATTGAAACTGTTAATCAGATGGGAGCAAATATGTGAGTAGGTGTAAATGTCAGATAAGTCAGCGCCTCGTACGTCATTGTGCCAATAGTCCAGTCAGTTGTGGCAAATCTACCATAATGTCTCACAATAACATATCGCAATTTAAACAATGCCAGTTGCATCTCATCCGACATGTGCTGTACAATAATTAAAAGTCACGATGATTCGAGGCTTGCCATGCCAGCCACCTCAGTATTGGTCTTAAGCATTATGAAAATAATGAAATACGAATATCCAAGGAACTATTCGTGAGGCCAAATGAATGTCAGTGTCCATTTATATGGAACACTTTATTAATTAGTTACATTACCGTGGTGATCCAATGTCAAGTGTGTATGTGCAACATTCAGGTTAAATGCCAAACAAATGTTGGAATAGTTCCACAGTGAAACACCTGAAAGAAGCAATTGGTACATCGAAATGAAACTAGAGGAAACTGCCCAAGACTAAGGTCATCGCGTCTGTTTGGACCCCAGTGAAACCAAGAAACAGGTGAATACAGATGTTAGCCTAGATCAGATTATTGGAATAGGAAGTTATGGCTCATATTTGAGCAATTACTTTTTACATTGATTATTTGTGTAAAGAGGGTGTCACAAAGGTGGATGACAAGTGAAGTGAGCTGCCTATTAGGACAAGTAGAAAAGGGTAATCGCCGGGACGTTGCAGCAATACCTTGTATAAAGGGAGCAAAGAGGAAGACCAGATACTACTCTCCCTGGCCTTTATTAGATGTTACAATACATGGTTTACCCTTAAATAAAGGGAGCAAAGAGGAAGACCACATACCACTCTCCCTGGCCTTTATTAGATGTTCTGTTCTTTAGTGTTATTTATCTTGGATCATTCCGTTGTCACTAAACACGAGAAATAGGATGGCTCTGTATGCTCTCTAAGAACGGACAAATGTCCGTAATAACTACCAAGTGTAATTCAATTATTCGCAGAAAGGGTAATCGTGGGGTGATTAAAAAAAACTGTGACGACCCGACCGTGGGATTGTAGGTGGAAACCTCAAAAGTGTGTCCACCGACACGCAAAGCGTCTAGGATAAGACACATAACATACATATATACATACATACATACATACATACATACAAACATACATACATACATAATCATATATGCATGCATAAACGCACAAAGCTGCACGCACGCGCATAAAAGATAAAACAGAAACACAAAAATAACTTATTCTAATGTATTGAAATATATCATGCACGTAGTTGTGCAATAAACTGTTGTGCGTTTCCTGCAATGAATGCTTTGTCCATAAGAACTATATGAAATCGATGCATTCGTAAAAATGATCATGAAGTTTGGTAGACACATAGGAGTAGCAATTTTCTTCAAAACACAACTATTGAGCAGAAGAAGAACTAATCGTCCCAATATTACTTATGAAGGCTGCCATCGGCTGCTATCCCGAAACGGTGAGAGTAAGTAATCTCATTAGTTTTTTGAAGAAAATCATTACTCATAGAAACTGATGCAGTAAGCGTTGCGTACGGCACATTGGCATGTCTACTTCGGCGCAACAGTAAGTATTGTGCTACATACTTTGATCATATTTTCCATATGCATTGTGGTAGGTTTGCTACACACGGAGGTTCTCGAAAGGTTGGCACCTGTCAATGCATTCAGACCGTTTCTTGACGCATTTACTTGCTGAAAGCGGCCATGTCCTCCCGGGGCATTCATCTTCTCGAATACAGATGTCGAACCAATGATCACACATCCACAGGCAAAACTCATATACACGGAGCGGTTTTCCAGCGGTGGCAAGATGCACCGATACAGTCAAAAGGGCGCACACGCCAACCTGTAAATGAGAAATGTAATGACGCGGAACTTTCATTGTATCTGATTTATTTGATAGCGATTTAAATATATGTACATGGGATGTACCTCTAAAGTGATTGTATATGATGTAACACTTGCATTTATAAGTAAACATAGGTTATTTCGACAATATGACATTACTTGGTGACTCGTTTCTACGGAAATATCTTCAAAAGTTCAATTCCACGTGGGAAAGTAAAAACGGCTAGTAGTCCTAAGAAAGACACATTCTTCGTATTACATAAACAGTCAAATTGATATGTTGTCGCATTTTTAGATAGTTGTTGTTGTCATGAGCTCCTTAAAGTTAAACTAACTTACGAATTTGTCCATCGCAGCCCACATTTTCGTACATACAGCAAGACTATGGCTCTGTTGCTTTGACTTGAAACCTACCTTCGTGTTGCTTTGCTTCGCTTTGCTGATGTTGAGCATGTGTTGACACAGACATTTACAAGGGGCGCGCGACCAACAAGAGGCGACACTCGTCATTTGCATAAAACAAACGACTCGGTCGTATCGTAGTGGTACTCTTAGTTGAATAGGTTCGTGTCGCTGATCTGTGGTGACTGACCAATGATGACCGTACATGTCCAACAATACCGTTTGAGCGTTGTGTGCGCGTGCCGAGACATGAACATCCAGTAAGTGTCAAGGATATGCTAAAGGTCAGTTGTGTGGGTTAACGTGTTGCTAAAATTGTAGCATAAAAAACATGCCGATTGTTATTTGATGTAGTGCTCTGAGTGGCCAAACAATGTCTAGATTGATTCCATTACAGTAATATATCAATAAGTTTATGCTAACTGCCAATGTCCATAAACGTACTTATATAAACACATAGACAATATATGTACATACATACGTACATACATACATACATACATACATACATACATACATACATACATACATACATACATACATACATACATACATACAAAGCAAACAAAAAGCACACCACACACACACACACACACACACACACACACACACACACACACACACACA
>SDWI01001089.1:44164-58353 GCA_009193005.1 Lamellibrachia luymesi | reverse complement strand
ATATATATATATATATATACAAATAAAGATACATATATACACATTGTATAATATATATATTTATTTATATATATATATATATACACACATAGTTCGTTAGCACACATTCTACCTTAGGGGTGCGGACATGCACCACTTTCTCTACATGGTTATTCTTATCATTGCATATGTTATGACATCTCAGCTGTAATAAGTGCAATACACTGACCACGTATCATGTAAGTGTTTTTTCATTGTTATTCTTTAATGACAATCTTGTGATAAATCAGCGCACGAGGCCTACGGTTTATGACAATATGACCAACTTACGTACTGTTTATAAGCAATTACTCCCGCATTGATTGCACAATTAATAACGTTTTCTTGTAATACCGGTAATTTTCCGAGAAAGGTATATCATAAAATATATATAAAATAAACGAACATGTTTATCCTTGCATGTATTATCATAGTCGTCATATATCACATATACATATTAAAGGTTTATGTGAATAGTTTTCAAACACAGTTGAATATTAATGGAATGTACAGTTCTTCGTCAAATCAATAACCATATACCTGCTGCAAACGGAATACTCCTCCACAATCGCCGACAACTCAATGCTATTGCCAATGCAGCTTCCCGGATGCATCGTCTCGACAATGAACGCAGTCGTGGCTAGCAGCAAATGGTGAAGGGCGACCGCAGGGCCGTTTCACTACTGTCACATCCTATCCTTGAAAGGAAGGCAAGATATAATGCACTTGTCTCGTGCATCGATGCATTTCTTTTTTACAGCTACCGGCCACTTCTGTCGACGACAGTTGTCTTTTTGGATGCACGTCTTGAAGTCCATGTGACACATACCCGTGCATACTTGATAAAACACATCCGCATCAATAAAGACGAAAGCTTGGATAGTCAGAAGAACGCACATCAGCAGCTGAAACCGATGCATATCAATACAAAGTCGCACATCGGTTCATGTCAACGGCTTACTTTCCAGTGTTAATTTATTTAAGCAAACTGTTCGAATGCTATCTTTCCATTGATAAGTTAATTTAATAATAAATGCAATAAATTAATAAGTAGAACAATTAGTTTTATTACTGCACATGTGAATTACTCACGAGTCTCGCCATCACTGTGTATGATCACAATATGTGGCACTCTATATTTTGCGAAATGGCGGCTATGGAGACAATGTACTAATATACCACAAGGTCGATTCACACCCACTGAATCCCACTAAGCGTCAGATAACACAAATATATAATGAGTAGCCTTGATGCAGTGTTGACGGAGTAACATTGGATCCATCGTAATCCTCAGCGTGAGGGTTTGCTCGTCAGATGTGTATGAGGAAGAAGACACGAAAACTGTTGTTGGAGTGTGATCTATTTTAAACGGTTTAAGCTAATGCGGTAGTCGGACGCACAAACACGCACTTGCCGCACAGGAGCAAATACAGTTATAGATACACGTACATAACCCGGGCGCACAGGAGCAAATACAGTTGTAGAGACACGTACATAACCCGGGCGCACAGGAGCAAATACAGTTGTAGAGACACGTACATAACCCGGGCGCACAGCAGCAAATACAGTTGTAGAGACACGTACATAACCCGGGCGCACACTCATATTACACACAAAACAGCCGTGCGGAAACGCACACATGCACACGCACCCGCCGCATACACATGCACACGAATACGCACACTTAAACGGACACGCACGCATGCACAAACAGACACGCGCACACACGCATGCGCACGCACGCACGCACGCACGCACGCACGNAGCAAAGCCGTCCGTTCCACCGGGCGCCCCAACGAGCGGTTACTATATGCACTCTACTCGGGAATGACGCATTGAAGTGTTTTTGTATAGACGAGCCTACGCATCATGATTGCGTTGTTCCAACCGTTGTTTGTACTTTACGAAGCACGCCACCGACACATTGAGAATGCTCCTAGCAAAGAAAACAAGGGTGTCGTCCCTGGGCAGTCGTCTTTATCATACATCAGTCAACATATATCTATTTTATATTGATCAGGATTTGTAGCATTTATACATGGTGTTATGAGTACGTTAGTGTAAATACTAGTGAAGGACACTATACTGTGTTTTTCGTCGGAAATAAATAATGATATTACTAATATTTTGTGAAAGTGTCATACAATTCCTTGAATTTGAACTATTACTATAGCATGAGGACAACACGACTAACTCGAACATTCAAGCACATCTTTAGAAACTTGGAAGAAATCAGTCATCCAGTTATCAGAAATAACTATACGTGTAGGTTATTACTACCGGATAAGTCATCATATTGAATGAATTCGTAATGTATATACTCTACCCAGTCCATAGCTGCAGGGTCGATCAAACAAAGGTGAATACACCCCTTGATTCTAACACTTAGCACATCACAGCACATCACAGCACATCATTACACATGTGCATTTCCACACGTAACACACTCAGTAAATGTCCCCACACCTGTTGTCAGAACTATTTGAACAATGTTTGCTTTACTCAAATCCGCTCCCACACCATGTCGTAAGGTTGACACCTGGAAATGCTTAATTCTGAACTCTGGTCTCGGCTTGCTTAAGTGAAATCAGTTTTCACTCCATGTTTTAATTCTGACGCCCTCATCATAGTGCACCTCTTTCACAATATTCCCGGATGTAGAAATATTACTTTTTATTTATATAGGATCAGAATGGCGTCAACGTTCGATGATTAAAGCGCCGTGGTAAATATAATAAACCAATACCGAAATGTATATTTTGCTAATAATAATAGTATTCGATGTCCAACATTTGCTGCGACACCGACTGATAACATACACGTCATGCAACAGCCAAACCATGTGAAATGCTAGCACAGTTAACATCCGGCAAATACGTGGTGAAATGACGCATCTTTCAAGAGCTTTTGTTTAAAGTGTCCAGTGGGCAAAATGGGTCTAATTGCGACAAGTGACACGTGCAATATATATGAATGTTATTATGTCATGTTGTCATGTGAGCTGACGACAAATATACAATTTTAAAATCGGCATTCTTATATATAATAGTGTTTACAAATATAAAATTAATTATTCATTAAATACACCATATAGCACCTCCCAACAATATGTGTTTTCGAAATCACTAAAACATTTATTAAAATAAAAGGCAAACAATAATTTTTTGGGATGAACTGCTTAAATACTATTGTACGGCCAGGCCTCGCTCGTGCTATCCATAACTACGAGAGTACTCCGCACATTCCTCCACTATGCATTGGGTCCTTTCCTCGACACATTCGTCAGGCACAGGGAGCGGCCATTTTCGACCCGGACAACTTTCTCGGATGCAGAGAAATAAGAAAAAGTTGCATCTGTTTAAGCAGTACTTGTACGCTGTCCCGCTGTAAGCATCAGCTCTCCGTGTCCACATTGAGGTTGACACAACAAGTAGAATACCCGCGGCCAGCTGCAAACCAATACTAACATTGCTATCACTACTATATACGTTGCACAATTTATATATGAGGTCATTTTTCATTTGCATACATTTAATATATTAGAACAAACAATTTTAACACGTATGCTTCCCACAAATTCGCACACTGGTACACAAACATATACAACAATATCTCTCACTTACCCATGTAAGCTCGCGCACGCACGCACGCACGCACGCACGCACGCACGCACGCACGCACGCACACACGCACGCTATTCCAGTTATATAGTTTTAATACATATTACAATTGCTTTGTTTTGTTGGATAACAAACCCTATGTACATTAGTCACAGCTAGATTTAACAGTGTTACATTATGGGGGTATTACAAATATAACATCACACCAAATGGCAGAGATGCTTGTTGCAACTATGTTGTAATATTCACCCATATAAGAATATACATTACATGTTGTAAATAATGTTCTAGATGCAGAACTGCAATACCATGTGTTCACTCGTTCGTTTACGACCATTGGTATAATCATGGCGCGTGCTCCTGCCGTTATGTCGTTGACCTGACAACTGTGAGTGCAGAAATTGCTGGATGTTTTACTATGACTTAGATGACTTGATTTACTCATGATTTTTTCCATCATCCTTTGTAGGTTACAAGGAATATGTTATATCGGTGAACGTCGATTCAACAGTTCAGCCAACAAATGCGTGGCTTGTCGAGTGCTAAGTGTTACGACTAACTGACCGCGATTCATGTTGACATGATCATAATATGAAGTTAACAGGATCTAAGGAGATTAACCTTCGCCCAAATCACACATTGGAAGAGAGTGTCGTGATTGACTGGTCAATCCGTTATAACACAAACACTTGGAAATTATTAATAAATTCATACGTTTCTTCCTAGTACTGTATAATGAGTTTGTCTAAATTAGTCCGGTTTTTCTTGAAGTACTAGTTTAATTTCGTCTTCGCATGGAACACTTATTTTAATTTGCTGTATTTTCTTCGTGTGTTAGGCGTAAATAAATGATTTGCATTCACTATATGCCAATATATTTTTCTCCAAATAAATTCTGAATTTACCTTAACCAAATAACGTAATTATTTTATGTTGTGAATGTCTTATGTTATGTCTTTCGAAAGGATAGTAAAAAATTAACACACTTTGCAATATGGTTTAGCTAAATTAGTCACATAGCCTATATAGATAATTGGCTAATATTACGCAAGTTTGGAAAATGTGACTGGTTACACATAGGACAAGGAAATACAAGTCTAGTCTAGGTACAGCCATAACAAAACTTACTTAGAAGTAACAATTAAAAATGCATGAAAATGCCAGAGCAAAAGTGACGGGCTAACACGATAAATATTAAGAGCAATAACTCTCTGCCCATGTACACATTAATAGTTTAGCCTAACTTGGAGTAGTACATAATACATTGAAACTATATCGAAGGAATAACATAGGGGTAAGTGGGACCCAGTGAGGCACAACAGTTTTAAATGAACACAAACTTACAATGCTGAAATATGTAAAGCATCAAACAACATCAGGTTGTAAACTGTGAAATTTGTAAAATGTGACAGTGAAATGTTATATATGTGACAGAGAAATTAGGTTTGTCAGATGAAACACAAAGAAACTACGGCCATCCAAATGAGTGAACACATATTGTCTCACTGTGCCCCACTAGTGAGGTTCTGTGATACAGTACATGTGACAGAGTTAGTCATTATGTGTGAAAGCCCAAATACATATATTATTTAATAAAAGGACGCCATAGGTTTTATTTGTATAACACAATTTATTAAAAATAAAACAATTGACAAAATTAACTAAGATTAGAATAGGATAACACATTACGTTGTCTTAGATATAACCTTAACTGAATCATGAAATGAAATGTACAATTAGACAAATGGCTTTCGATTAAGCCCAAAAGCTACACTCCTCTAATACATGAATGCGGGCCTCCAGTTGTTCTTTCAATAAATGGCAAATTCATAAACCTTTTGTTCAACAAATGACATGTTCACACACCCACAAACCTTTTATTGAACAAATGGCATGTTGAGAACCATTTTGTTCAACAAATGGCAAGTTCACAAGCCTTGTGTTCAACAGATGGCATGTTTACAAACCTTTTTTAAAAGAAAGAATGAATCTTTATTTGCAATAACAATAATAGACAAACATAACAGAACAACATTACGTAACTATAACATTTTCGAAAAAAGGACAAGAAGAAGTATAATACTTATGTTACTTGTCTTATTACAAACAGAAATTCATAGTACTGGATAAAATACAATATACAATTGTACGCATATGACATATTGTTTTGTTGTCGAAACATGGTACATCATACTTAATGTTCCTGTCCATTCACGAACAGCCGAACGTTAAGTAGTAACTTTAATTACGCGCCAAACCAATTTGAATGTGCAGTCAATTTAACGAAAACCACCTCAATAAATTTAGATCAAAAGTATTATTTTATAACCCTAACCCCAGTAATTTTATTCATCATAAATAGCTACACATCAGATACATATCTATTCAACATTTTAGCTTCATAATTATTTGAAAAGTTGAACATTCCGACAAAAAAAAATTAGTATGTGCAAACGTTTGATTAAATGAGTAATTTTGTCGGGTTGCATTAACAAATTCGGGCTGACTGAAAAACTGTTGTACATACGTTGGCAATAGATTGTGATATACCTTAAACATAATAATAGAAATTCTTAACTCCATAATATCTGGTACTTAAATAATGCAAAGATTATAAAATAGCTTAGATGTGTGATCCAACCTCTTAGCACCACAAAGTACCCTTACTACCTTTTCCTGTAACAACACTAAACACTCAATATTTGTAGCATAACTTCAACACAGTACATTATAAAAGGCAAAAAGAATGAGTGGTATAATACACTCAAGCCACATCTGTCAATCATGATGCTGGCTCTGTACATAATTGCACAACACTTTGAAAGTTTAGATTTCACTAAGGAAATGTGATTTATCCATGTCAACTTGTCATCAATCAGAATCACACCATATAAATACATTTGTTTGCCAATATATGATGATCAACAGTGTCAAAAGCTTTCTTTAGGTCAATAAATACCCCAGTAGCATACTTTTTGTTATCCAGTGCATTTGAAATTTCTTCAACCAATTCCAAAAGAGCATGAGTTGACATATTATATCTAAAGCCACACTGGCTTGTACTGAGTATATCACTCTTATTTAAGAATCTTTCCAATCTATCATTATATAATTTCTCTAGTATTTTTTGAGAATTGAGGTAACAATGAGATGGTACTGTAATTTGTGAACACACCCTTTTCACCAGACTTAGTGAAACAATCATATTCATGTTAATGCCACTACAATCTGTTGACATTTTATTTGTTTAATGTTGAACAGGTCTAGTAATTTCTTGGTCTTCAACAGGATTTAGAAACATACTACATTCCAGCCTTTTCCCAAGTAGTCATAACTAGATACATCCTTATCAGGTAATGGAATATATTTTGCTAGATTTGGGCCAAATTTTGTAAAACATGTATTAAATCCATTTGCTATCTCTTTCTTGTCTGAAATTGGTTTGGTATTCTTCATGACAAACTGGATATGTTGGTGTGCTTAATTGTTTGTTGATTACCCAGATTAATATTCACAACCCTCAAAATATCAATTCACCGACTGGAATCAGCCACACTGGCCACTCCAAGGTGCGTAGCAAATGTCAATGTATCCAAACTCAACCTAAAAAAAATGTATCATGTTGCATATTGCATGGCCAGAGAACACTTGACTTGACAAAATCGCTCTGATGCCTTCATCATTTACTGATGGTATATCTGGAATTCCTGACATTATAAATTTACCAGACATTTCTAGGTTACCACGTCAGAAGCTGATTATATTATCATTATTTTTGTCCTTTTCTTTAAATACTTCACCAATATAGCATACCGTATTCTTTCTGTTCTTTGCCTCAAATAAACTCAATTAGGACATAGTTATCCTTCCTTGGTTAACTCTCTAGCTCTTCGTTAAGTTCAATTCTAGGATAACTGTTTCTATCATTAGAACTTCTCAGTTTTCATTTTGAAAATGTTTTTGATTTAACAAGATTTAACAAGATGGCAAGTGGACAAGGAAGCCATTGGCTTATCGAGAGTCCAGCAATTTTTTCATCTATGTGTAGCCTGCCCTTATCAAATATCTGTCAATTCTACCAATAACACAGAGCAGCTCCATGCATTCCAGGCAATGTTATCAAAACAATGTTCAAATCTCACTGGCGTTGTAGTAGTAACAATTTGTAAAAATCAATGCTAAACACAAAGCAAATAGCTGCCACTGGGGACGCTTGTCACGTGTTGGATTGAATGCATTTAAAATGTGCCTTATGTACTTATATATTTATGTTTGCAGATTTTTTTTTTTTAACAAGATTGCCATCCCAAACAACAAGTTCCAGATGGCAAGTGGACAAGGAAGCCATTGGCTTATCGAAAGTCCAACAATGTTCTCCTTTATGTGTAGCCCACCCTTATCAAATATCTGTCAATTCTATTTTTCAACATATTCACATTACGAGCATTAACACATTGGCAGTTTGTTCCATTCATTTATCACCCTCTGTGAGAAAGAGTACTTTGCACTTTATTTCTAATGCACAAAACAAACAAACAGAAACTCATCGGACATACTTCGGCAAAACTTTCTCACGCAACGCCGGCATACGAGCGTCTGACGGTGGTAAATGCTAAGACCATCTGCATTCATCACTTGCAGATAAGGCCAAACGTAGAATGTGTAAGATACTGAAAATAAAATATTGTGACACGTTTGTCGGGGGCAACATTATATATATATTTAATTTAATAACATTGGATAGAATAACTAAATATATGCGCTGAAAGTTTTTTCTGCGGTTTCACGTATATACTTTCCTTGAGGCTAACGGACGCCCGTTGATCTTTGTCCTTGCAGTGAGCAAATAGAGAACGCCGCTTGGCAGCTGCAGCGATCACCGTGTCACCGCCCCTCGGGTGAAGCCATCACCTCTGTCCCGGCTCTGATTCCAATAATATATTCCCATCTCCTTTGTGTGGTCATTCCTCGTCTTCTGTCTTTCGTTCTACAATATGGCTGAACTTTCAAACGTATTCTACCGACGGGTCCTGAGGCCTTCACGTATCTCTCTAACCGGCAGGCCCTGAGGCCTTCACGTATCTCTCTAACCGACAGGCCCTGAGGCCTTCACGTATCTCTCTAACCGACAGGCCCTGAGACCTTAAGTGCTTCTTTAACTGCCGGGCTTTGAGCAGCTGACACAGGCAGATGAAATCACTGATTGCTTTGTAGAAATCACTTGAGTAGCGCGCATTGTCACGCCTCACTTATGTCTGGTCATGTACGATGTGTGTACTTGACATCCACAGTATATATAGAACAATGGCACGTACTGTTTGTAGATAATCACGCCACGTAAATACAAGAGAATACTGTTTCTGAGTAAAATGTTGTGAACAAAGAAAACAAGTTTTCGTGTGCTTCGAAAATAACCCTCTAACACACATTGCACATGATAATTGTGACGACACGACATGACGTCACGCATTAGTCCGCTGTACTATAGCGTGCAGCTTTGTACGAAGTGTACGTACATTTCAAGTCATTGTACATTTCACGTCATTGTACATTTTGACTGCTTTAGAACACGTGGTCAACAGTTCAAAAATAAGTTAAAATCAACACAAAGGGCGAAAACTGAGAGAAAACTGTTAAACATTAAACTAACAGATAAAATACCACATGACACAATCACAAGGAGAACAAACGTAAGAGATACAATAAATATCATCAAAAAAGTGGAGATGGGCGGGTTACACAGCGATAATCCAAGAGAACAAGTGGACCACCAGATCAACTGAATGCAACACAGGAGACGGACGAGAGCACGAGACAGACCGGCGATGTGACGGCGATGTGACGGCGATGTGACGGCGATGTGACGGCGATGTGACGGCGATGTGACGGCGATGTGACGGCGATGTGACGGCGATGTGACGACAATGAATAATGCAGGCGCAAGTTGGACAAGAAAAGTCAAAGAAAGCGAGAGAGCTGGACATGTCTAGCGGGGTGCGACCTCCTGTAGTGAATAAGCTGACCTAGGCGAAAGGTGAAAGAACACCACATCTAACAATAATTGTAAGTATTATTATTTATTTTATTTATTATTATACATTTATAACGCGCCATGTATCCGGGTTAAAAAACTGCTCAAAGGCGCTAACAAGGTAATGCTAAATAATTTTAAATAAATTGAAGAGCTAAAATAAAATGTAATTAAAAGACAGGTAAACATAAGTTAAATAAAAAATTTCAATAAATGATTTAAATGAATTAATTATATCAAGAAGTTAAATAAATACATAAAATAAAATAAATAAATAATAAATAAAAAGATAAAATAAACAACTACAATTAAGTTGATACATTAGATAAACATATAAATTAATTAGATAAGTTAAATAAACAAATTAAATAAATAATACGTTAAATAAGTAAACTGTTCGAGTGATTAAAATGTCAACAGAGTGTTCGAAAGGCTTCGCGAAAGAGATGTGTTTTTAGAAGTGACTTGAATACCGCAACGCAGTTGGCTTGCCTAATTGCGGGAGGCAGGGCGTTCCACAGTGTCGGCCCTGCCACAGAAAAGGCCTGACGACCGTACCGCTCGAGATGGTACCGCGGTATAGTCAATAGATGTTGATCGGCGGATCTCAGTGTTCGGGTGGGTGTGTATGGAATCACTATCGACGACATATACACTGGGCATAGATGATGCACAGCGCGAAACACAAGTAAAACTTATTAATTTATGTTTTACAAGGAATTCCACTATGTGGTCTCTAATTAATGTTTCGAGTAATTTACATACAACTGGTGTTAAACTCACTGGTCTGTAATTTGTTCCTCGATCCTTTCTTAAATAGCCGCGTAATGTTTGTCTCTTTCCATTCTGAAGGAACTATTCCTTCTTCTAGTGACAAGTTAAGCAATTTTGCAAGTGGTGTACTAATTTGCTCAACAATTTCCTTAAGCAGTTTTAGTGGTATCCCATCAACTCTAGGTGATTTATTATCTTTCATCTTCTTAATTTTCTTTGCTATCATTTCAGGAGATACAAATAACTGCCCTAAATGTTCTGGCGTATTGCCATCAAATTTAGTAAATGGAACTGGAAGTGAGCTGATATCTTCTGTGGTAAACACTGAGCTGACATACTCATTCAGGACTTCTGCCATTTGAAACCCGGCTGAAATTATGTTTCCCCTGTTGTTTTCCATTGGTCCGACCTTATCTCGAATTTTCTGTTTACTCCTTACATAAGCATAGCAACTCTTGTCATTTTTTATTTTACTTGCCCATTGTTTTTCAAAGGTTCTTATAGATTTTCTAATTTCATTTGTAGCTAGGTTAATTGCCTCTTTGTAATTTACATAGTCTTCATCCTTTCTGGTACGCCTATAAACCCTCCACATAGTTTGCTTGAACACTATTTTTCCAATAGCTTATTTTGACAAGTGTTTCTTTCTAGACCGTTTTCCTTGTTTTTTCAAGGGAACAAATTTATCAATGATACTCTCATTTTTTTTACTGGATGACTTTTACATCCTTTTTTTGCCTTAATGCGAACACTCCCTTCCGATTCAGTTTTTTCTTGTGTACAAGTAACTACAATACTTCTTCCATTTGGTCGAAATGATCTCTCTTCAGCTTTTCGGAACCCTACGAAGTCTTTGGAACTCATAATCTGCTTGTTCAACAGCCTTTTTCGTCGAGTCAGAATGTCCCCAGCTTCGTTTTCCTTCTTCGGTTCTTCATACTTATATGCAAACTTATAAATGTTTATGAAAATTGGATTGGAGAAAACTCTTTGAAATCAATAGGGGCACGATTCTGGAATAAACTTAACTACTAGTGAACATTGAAACAACATTGACAATGTATAATTGGCATTGATTAATTAACAAGTGAATTGCTTTACCATATCTGCGTTTTGTGAAATGAATTATATTTTGCTGCGAATCTCTTTTAAAAATCATTACGCTTGCTGGTACATTAATAATAACTATAATATATAAAAGTATATAAAATTCTTCTATTGCGCTAAGATCCTCCGGTGACCCAAGCTCAGCAGCGCACCAAAACAAAAGGAGATAAGCAATTAATAATCGATAAGCCGTTCCAGTTGTAAACAGTTGGATTGGTACGTTGGACAGCTATGGAGGATAAGCAAGATTAAGCAGATGGGTTTTAGTTTACGGTAAAAAGTTGTTTTATTTTCTACAAACTTAACACTAACATTGAGTGAGTTCTGTAGAGTCGGTACAACAACTGAGAAAGTTCTAGTTCCGACATTTATCTTAACACTGGGAACAAACAGTAGATAATAATTACATGATCGAAGCTGTCTGGGCTGTCTTGCAGGAGTGTGCAGTGAGTGTAAATATGCTGGTTGCTTGGATGAAAGTGCTTGATAGGTAATTGCACAGATCTAAAAAATAACGCGATATCGGAGAGGGAGCCAATGCAATGATTTAAGAAATGGTGCTGTATGAGAGAAATGAGGAGACCGGGTAACTACCCTTGCCAAACAATTTTGCAAACGTTGAAATTTCTAGATTTTTTAAGAGCAACATTATGATAAAGGAAATTGCAATAGTCAAGTCTGCTGCTAACAAGAGCAGTTGCACTAGTTTTGGCGAAAGCAAATATATATATATACCGGCGAATAAGACGAAGGTCAGGAATGTGACAAAAACCACCATAGGTGTCTGGAAAAACAACCACATCTACCATCTATCTATCTACATCTATCTTTTGTGTATCAGTAATAAAAAACTATGATTTATTTGTACTTAACTTTAATTTACAGTCAACCATCCAAAGGAATATTTTTGGAGACTATCCCTGGGTTGGTTTAGGGAAAAATTTGTATCTGTAGTAGCCAAGGAAAGGTAAATATTTGTATAATCTGCATATAAGTGGTGGTCGAAGTTGTGAGTTTGAATGACTGAGCTTAGTGTAAAGAGTAAATATGATGAATCTACGTAATCCTGGGTCAACGCCTTAAATATTACGAGTATTACCTTTATATTTTTTTTACTTGGGAGTATAATTTGATTTAACTAGCTACAAGCCCGATACGGTAATTCGCCTCATCTTTATTGCGTTTTGTTTGACTTATGTTGTACACGAGGATGAGGAAATACTTATTTACAAGATGTGAAATTTGTCAATTAAATACGTGACATAATTTTTCGTTTTTTTTGTGATACGAATTGCACACGACAACTTTAATCCATTTGTAAATCAGGTAAGACATAATATGTGTTTTTATTTTAATCAAACATAATATTTAATATCCCTTCCAAATACATATGCCGAAATCCGGATAATTAAACGTTCCTCAAATTGTCTGAGGCACCTTGTAGGACCCTTTCGAAGCGTACTTTCATCAGTGACGCACTACACATGTTGATATCATCCGCTTTGCTTGATATGATATGTAGAAATATCATAACACGTATACTGAAATTATAAGCTGCATATATGTATGTATACTCAAAGTGTGTAAATTACAATAACCAATAAGCATGCTTTTTAGAAGTTACACCGACACGGATGACGATGTCTCAACAGAAAGCGCAAGTTTCCACGTACGACAGCTAAAGGAATTAACACGGTCACGTCTTTAGACGATCTGTCTTAAAATGCAGACAGTTATTTATGCACCTAGACCGTTCTTGGGTGCACTCCGGTGATACTGGAAGTGGCCACATCCGCTCAGGACATTCATGTCGTAGGCACAATTCAAAGAGTATGTCGCAAAAGCCAAGGCAAGTCTTGTATTTCATTTTTCTCTTGGCAGCATTCACGATGCTGACGGAAGTTATCAGAACGATGCACGCCATAAGCTGAAAACCAAATAATGATTTGAATGTAATATTTTACACCGTCAGACAAACACATACCAAACGTGTAGCAAGTGTCTTATCCTCCCATATCCCACCTGGTTTGTGGACCAACCTCCCATTTCCCACCTGTCATGCAGGCCAAACTCCCAATCTATGATATCAACTTCCTTCTCATATGCCAGGTGCGAGTGTACAAATTGTAGCCACTATTTAGAGATGACCGGGCTGGCGGCCAGCCGGAGGCTCGAGCCCATTACGTCGTCGTCGGGTTAGCAAATTAAAGTCACATCTGCACAAACGCAACTAACCTACTGACGTCGAATCTTATAGTGTTTGCTATCACAAGTAGTAAGACAAAACGTCGTGCTCATTGGTGTCACCACACACGCACGCACGCACGCACGCACGCACGCACGCACGCACGCACGCACGCACGCACGCACACACACACACACACACACACACACGTTATAATTTGGCCAACTTACCATTATTGCTATTGTTTCCCGCTTTGTGAACTGGTGACTCGGTGATTTTAATGAGGCTCTTCTGAGTGGGTATGTAGATGAGAAGGGCCATCGAGGAGGACCTCTGGTTGGTCGTATTGTCCATTGTATATGCGTTGACATCATTCAAACGTCGTTTCCTATTAACGCAGGACTCGGGTAAATGTGTGTGTGTGTGTGTGTGTGTGTGTGTGTGTGTGTGTGTG
>SDWI01001089.1:28727-44108 GCA_009193005.1 Lamellibrachia luymesi | reverse complement strand
GAGAGAGAGAGAGAGAGAGAGAGAGAGAGAGAGAGAGCTAGTGCGCGTGTGTATGTGTGTAATGCATTAAAATACCATGAATGTCTATGTGTTAGCTTTCAGTTACCAACAGTTATGACCGTCGTTCATGCTAATGAGAAAGTCTAGTGAGATTTTTTAGTCTTCGTTTGTCGCCTGGTGCCAATGTTCACACACGGATTCCATAAAACACAGATAGATTATAAATGAACCGGCAGTTCAAACGGGATTATTGGGCTGCAGAAAACAGTGACGGTCTGGGCTGGGGGAAGAACATTGCCCATATCAAGCCCGATAGACCTACATTGGCTACAAACCGTAAACATTGTTTAAACACGTCTTTGTCAAGTTTAAACACCTGTTCGAACGCACGCCCTTTTTTTAAACATATGTCGATGTCAAATGTTAAAGAATATCCTTGTCTACTTTGTATACTTGCGTGGCGAGTGGGCTTTGGCAATGGATATGTTTAGTAAGCAAAAACACGAATTGTTTACATCATAGCATTGTTTGTCTTAAAGCGCGTCCCTTCAACCTTCATTGACTATTCATCCACATTGAAGTGCATCTGTCAAAAGAAGGAAAGCGTGTTTAACGATGTAATGTTATAAATAACATCGACATATAACATGATTGTAACGAACTTGGTATCGTCTTAGTGATCACTAAGGTAAAGGAAAAGAAAAAGGTAAATGTAACTTATAATGGTAAGGTAACTTATAGTAGTAAGGTAACTAGCAATGGTAAGGTAACATCTAAAGTATCAGATCCATGGCACCGCTCAAAGCATATTGCACTCCACACCTGGCAGACATGCTCATTGTATCGCTAACAATTATTGCGCGATGCATAGTTCGTGCCTATTCGCCAATGTCTATGGCCAGGTACTGCAGAAAGTGGATTCGAATAACCGTTCTTTTGACTGATAGTCTGGCGCTCTAATCGAAGAGCCATCTCCCCCTAATATGAAGGTTTCAACTGAGTTTGAGTTTCTTTTCGATAACTAAAGCTAAGAGGAATTTACTTCAGTAACTTCATAGATACAGTATGCTGTCAAATGTTAACCAACTACATAGATACAATATACTGTAAGTCAGGTGTTATAGGGATCTTGTGAAATATGTCTTAACAATGAAAGTAAAGTGTGACGTGCTACGTGCTACATGACATTTTAGTATTATTGTTTGTGTTCTGAATGAAAATATATCCGAAATATTGCCGTGTTATTATGTTATGATGCCAAAACTGAGGGAGATCCTAATAAACAAAGTGGTGAATGAAACACTAAAACTTTTTTGAAATTATGTTTACTAGCTGAAGCATCTATTACTAGTTGAACTAGCGGACAATGTACGTGAATTTGCACAATCGTTGAATCAGCAAGCGGTTGAATATGCGATTGGTTCAGAGCGTCACTTTTCATCAGAATATAGAACGTCGAATTTCTGCGCAAGCGGCTGAGAGCGCCGCCTTGTGTCATGCTACATTACCGCACAAGCGAGAGAGATGCCTGTTGAACAAACTACTAACCACACAAACAGTGTTTGGTGTGTGCAGCTGATCAACTATTTTATCGTGTCTTCGCCGTTTTGCTAAATGTTGTCGCCTCCATTCGTATCACCATATTTTTTGCAAGGGCATCTACATTTCCATGATCTGAGACACTCAAAATGAGTAAGAAAATTTCGCCAATTCGTTAAATGGACAATATATATTTAATTAGGTCACTTTCTGGCCTAGAACTTGGCAGGAGGATGTTCTAAAGGATGTACGTATTTATAAATGTCAACAACGTTTGAAGGAACATTGTTAGTTGATCGCGTTTGGAAAGAAGGACCATTAAATATAACAGAGATGCGCTGTCAGTACACTCAAACCCCAGCAGTGTAATGCGACATTGAAAGATGGTACTTCGTTGTGGTTGCAGATAGCCGTATTCATGAGCATATTCAATCGATTGTAAAGCAATAAGACGGCAAAGTCTGAATGCTGATGAGCAAAAAAGGTGAACATCGACTCCTACAGTGAGTGTAATCAAAGCATGTGTCAACCTATGTGTCAACCTTGTTTTTTATACATATTCACGCTGCTAGCAGTTACACAATATGTAGACAATTTGTTCCATTCATTTATTGTCTCTGTGAGAACGAGTGCTTCCTGATGTCCAATCTACATTGATCCTTTACTAATTTTATCTCATGTCCTCTAGTTCTGCTATCTTTCTTGAGTGAGAAAAACATATTTCTATCAATATTTTCATACCCATTCAATATCTTAAAAACTTCAATCTGATCTCCTCTTAACCTCCTTGTCTCTAGAGTTGTTAAACCACATTCTTTCAGGCGTTCTTCATAACTAAGGTCTCTCAGGTGTTTAATCAATAACATTTACAAAGCCCACACACAGTTCTTCCAGTTCATGGTTCTGCAGATACAGCCAGGACAACCACATCTGTGTCAACAGTTCTTATCATGGCTTTCTTGTGGTACATGGCAGCTTGGGCGATAGGTAAAATCCGCTTCTTCATTGCTGCAAGGTTGTAGCATTGGAAGACCATCATCAGTTTCGATTTGACAGTGAAGAGGGTTCTTTTGTGGTGACCTCGACCTTTTCTGTCTCCATCTGTGCTACGTCATCAGCCAAAAATGCAAACAGTAAACAGCTTCTTGCTGTTGTCACATCGGAGAAAGCTGATCCAGTTTGCTGGAACAAAGGTGTCAGCAATTACTCTCCGTCTGATTCCTTTCCCCCTACTCTTCCTTGTATGGTTTTTCAGGCTGTTTATGTGTCTCACCAATGTCCAATCGGAGTGAGGCACGATGAAGCTCGGTTTGCATAAATGGTTTGACAACATGACATACATAGTCTCCACATGTTTTCGCAGGGCCAGGTGGGAACATATTAACAGCAGTAGCTCCATCAATGATGATGCGGCTCACCTCGGAGATGGCCTCATTCTCCAGTGGAGTGAAGTATTGTTCAAAAGTAGACGCTCCTGATATAAAAAAGCTAATTCTGCCAACTTGAAAACTGCCATCTTTTCACAAGTTGTATTTTCACATTTCAGCATCAGCCAGTTGCTTCTCCTCTCTATACACAGTTAGCTCTGCAAAGGCCAGACAATTCAACACTTGATCTTCTGAGAATTCATCCAAGTTTTCCTACAGTGCAGCTTTTCTGTATATGTTCACATGGCAGTCTGGATGATACTTTGCTTCAAGGAATATTACGTCACTAGCACTGCGTTTCACCAGAAGGTAAATGTTTTGCAGTTCTAATGCACACTGTCGAAGTTTAGAATCAAGCTTGAAAGTAGAGGCTTGTCGAAGTTCGGACAGTTTGGCACCGGCAGGGGGCATCCAAGTTCTACAAATTTGGATTGATTGGTTGCACACCTTATCCAGTCGGTGGTAGGCAGCGAAGCTGGTGAAGGTGGTGGTTCCAACCCCTTCATGAGATCACAGTTGGACATCTTCCTGGCCTGTAAAGACAGTATCAATGTAACCACATTATCATGTCAAGTAAAGATTCTTCTCCGATTAGTTTCTCATTCACCTAAAGAAAAAGATAGGTATACGTATACGTATACGTATACATATACGTATATACATATATACATATATACATATATACATATATACATATATATATACATGCCTGATACCAAAGGATAGAGTCACCTGCAATAATTGTTTTACAAATTCTCAAATTAATCTATAAAATGTGTGAACATTTAACTCTCCAGCATTTCTTGCTTGTCATGAAATCCTAAAAGTAAAACCAAAAGCAATAAATAATCGTTGACAATAAATAAGCCTGCATTTAGAAATGTAAATCAATGCTCTTTATTTAAAAAACTCAGCTGCACTGACTCATTGCACCACTTGTCTGTGTTGTTGGGCATGTGTTGGGCACTTGTCTGTGTTGTTGGGCATGTGTTGGGCAATAAGTTGAATAAATAGATGAAAACTAAGTGAATGAATGAAAGAAGATCTGTACAGCGCATTAATAATTCTAAACATAAAAAGTTGCTAGAATTTACACAATTTGTAGATAATTTGTTCCATTTATTTGTTTTCTTCTGTGAGAACGAGTACTTCCTGAAATTCGGTCTACCCTGATCCTTTACTAATGCTATATATTGTCTTCTAGTTCTAATATTTATCTTGATTGAGACAAAAATATGTCTATGCCATATTTTCATACATATTCAATATCTTAAGAAACTTAAATTTGATCTCCCCTTTACCTCCTTGTCTATAGGGTTGTTAAACCACATTGTCTTAGGCGTTCTTCAAATTGCTTCAAAATGTGGAAATAAGCAAGCGCGGATTTAGGGTGAATTTAACATTGCGTTAGCTGGTAGTTCCAGAGGACTACGGCAGACGGGCTTTCTAATTTAGCGCTTCTCTCGAATGTATAACACAACCAGAATCACCGTCTAACTTGAAGAAACCACTGGAAACATATATTTTGGTGCGCATATCTGCGCTGACAAATAACTTTGAAGGGTGATGTTTTTAAGTAATTTANATATATATATATATATATATATATATATATATATATATATATACACACACATATATATCTAAATCAATAACTCTATTTTTATATTATATATTTTGTAACTATTTTATTATTACAGCTGTATTATTATGTTTTACACTTATGCTTACATGTATGTTTTGTACGCGCTGGTCCTAGATATATGGTACTTTATACATTTTAGTAATAATAATAATAACAATTGGAGAGTGCCGGACTATCACAAACAAGTTCCCAGCATTATATCCCACATCTATACGATCACGGTGCAACAAAATGTCATCAGCCTTTATGCGCACAAAGTGGTGCCCTTCTTAACCGTCAATGAATAATAGTGTATCTACCGTACTCACTTTTTGCCCTAGATATTTTTAGTTCGCCGCCTTCGTTCTCGCCCACATAGGTCTCTGCTGTATGTGTGTCATTATTGGCGGCATATGGCGCTGGTAGTCGGCTCCTTCGGGACTTGTAGAGGTCAACAAATGTTGCGACCAGAACGAGACAGCAGAACAGCGCTGTCAGGGAGAAATTATGTGTGTTTCGTGAACAATCAAGGAAACTATGTCGGCAAAAAATATATATGCAACACGTTTCTACTCACGGTAATCGATGTCTTCTCGAAGGTCGCCTAGTGCGTTCCAATAGAAAAACAAGTCGGCAGCGTCGTGGGTGGCGGCAATGGAAAACCTGTTCGTCAACGACTGTCCGACGACGTTGCAGACAGATAAAGGACTCGAATTCCTGAACCGTTCCGTCCAGGGTCTGTTGAAGAAGTACGGCATCCATCACTTCTCCACTCACAACGAGGAGACCAAGGCGAGTATCTTCGAAAGGTTCAATCAAACTCTGAAAAGACGCATGTGGCGATATTTTACGAAACATCAGACGACGAAACATTGACGTGCTTCAGGACTACTCGATTGAACAACTACCATCGCAGCATAGGCATGGCTCCGTCATCCTTCTACGAACCGGAACTTCAGAAGGTGAGAGTACCGACAGTTAAACTGTACCGCGTCGAGCCGTAGCTGCAGCGGCGAAAGGTGGGCAAGCGAACGGAGGCGTTGGTGAAGTGGTTCGGATACCCGTCCAATTTCTACAGCTGGATCGATTCCAAGGCGTTCGTTCGGTTTAAAAGGTAGTCGAGCGTCGATCGATGCATCATTCGAACGATGACCGACGACGAGGAAACGACCTCCGCCACCGTCGTAGAGGCAGACGTTACGGACGCGCAGAGCAGATACGAAGGTAGCACTCGTTGGCATCTCTTCGGCGCCGACTGTCCCAAGGCAGATATCGTTTTTCTGCGTCAGGTCCTCGTCTTATACACGATCGTCGTGGACAGCATCTACAATCTGACGATCGGCCACGACGACTCTACCCTGTGGACGGCGCTATTGAACAGTTCGTTGGGTTACCTGCTGCCCAATCCGACTGTGAAACGAAATGACGGCTGATTTCTACCTGACATTACCTAGCAATGCGTCGATGCAGGTGCATCCCGAAAACATCTCGATACGTCACGGCCTTACCTCGACGTATAATTCTGCACGTCGACTGGGAATGCGGGATGCTGGAGATACAGTACCCGCACAGTTGGTACAACGTTAGAGAGACGGACGCTACGTTCTACCTGGGTGAACACGATTCTAGTGATGTCCTGTCGAGCGGCACGATCGATGCTGGGTATTTCTACGGAACTAACCGGTTGATGCAGCATGTAAACAAGGCCCTGGTGAACATTTCGACGGATATTGTAAAGGCGAAACTGAACTGGTAATCCTGCTAGGTCTCGCTCCGTCTGTCATCATGTGGCAGATAACGAGTACATATTCCAGAGACTCGGACCACACCGGCCAGGTCTCAGTCCGTCAGCCACCGTCAAATCGACTGACGTGTACACCTATCGTAAAGAAGGCGATGCCGTGGTGGACATGAACCAAGGGCTCGATACTCTCTACGGCTACACGGACGTTGTGGAGTCTCATATCATCGGCGACAGTCTCATGCCGCAGTTGAGGTTCGTTCCGATCTATCAACTGCACGGTATGACGATCTCGAGACATTTCGAACACGTCCAATACATATCCTTGTTGCTAAAAGAATTCGGTGTGATCCTGTTCGATATAAGGGACCATACCGGACGACCTGTACCATTCCAACGCAGCAAGGTGATGGTGACGCTTCATTTTCTTCGTCGCAAGACCGGTCTGTTCTGAAATGAATTATAGCTACTATTGCGCGCGACAGGCGGGTGGCCCGCTGCCCTATTTCGTCGGTGCTCGTGTACAGTATAGACACGGATTGGGAAGCGTGCTTGGCGATCTGCTCCTTAGCGCCATGCCGCTCATCAAAAGAGGCGCCGTGGCGTTGGGAAAAAGAGCTTTGAAGACTGGCGTTCACATCGCCGACGACGTCATGTCCAGTCAGAAAATAAAAACAACCACCAAAAGACATGTCACGGAGGCCGGGAAGGACCTGCTGAGTGGACTGTTGTCGACTCCTCCTCCTCCCGGCGTGCGACCGCTGAAACGGCAGTACAGCACCGAGGCACCGTCAGACCAGGACAGCCGACGTGATCGACGACGACGGTGGCGTTCGTGCATAGACAATCTTGCGAGGTGTCAATAACGAGCTTGATCTCTTTGGCGTGCCGCCGACTCAGACCAGCATCGTTCTCAGTCAATGGGTGGAACATCAATAGACGGCCTCACTCGGCTCGGGTGGACCGATCGAATTCTTACCACCCGGAACGGGAGACGATTACCTGGATCTCGCCAACACTTACCTGATCGTGAAAACGAAGGTGATCACTGCTGCCGGGGCCGATCTCGATCCGGCCGTCGTGGCGGTCCCGTGAATAACTGGTTGCATTCGCTGTTCAGTCAAGTCGACGTCTACCTGAACGGTTTGCTCGTGACCCCTTCGTACGTACGCGGATCGTGCTTATATCGAGACGCTACTGAGTTACGGTACCGAGGCTAAGAAGTCGCAACTATTGAGTCAACTGTGGTACAAGAACACGGCCGATCGCATGGAAGCCATCGACGTCAACGGCGTAGCAGCGAATTAGGGGCTATTGGAACGACGAAGGCACATCTCGCAGAATCACGTCGTCGAGATGATGGAACGACTCCACGTGGACCTGTTCCTGCTAGATCGTTTCCTGATCAAAGGTGTCGATGTAAAGATACAAGGACGCGTTCGTGCTCACGGCCGATGATTTAAACTCCGGTTACAAGATCCAGTTCGTCAACGCCACCTAGTTCGTGAAGAAAGCCACCATGAGTTCAGCCGTGCAGATGGCGCACATCAAAGCGTACGAGAAGAGCAAGGTCAAGTGTCCGATGCGTTCCGTCGACTGCAAAGTCTATTCCTTCCCGCGTGGGGCCCGGTCGCACAACTACGAGAACCTGTTCCTCGGTACCCTGGCGCTGTGCTGCATCGACAACGACGCATGCAACGGTTCGTACGCCAAGAACCCATTTAACGCCAAGCATAACGACATCAACTTCCTTGCCGTGTATGGGGACGGACGAGAGGTACCCGACAAACCACTCCAGCCGAATTTCGCCAACAACAGTTACGTGAGGAGCTACATCAACCTGTTCGCTTCGACCGGTAAGGTGTGGGAAGACGAGGTAAACGACCTGACTCGCGACGACTACCGGTACGGCTACACCTTCTTCGGTTTCGATCTCATCCCCGGCGAGTGCGAGGGTGCCTGCTTCCATATGGTAGAAATTGTCAACCTGTGCATCGAAATTCATTTCGCTGCGGCGCTCGCAGAGACCATCAATGTCCTCGCGTACGTCGAGTTCGAATCCGTGCTGGAGTCAGAACGTCGTCTACGACTTCTAAAAGGACACTAAACAGATCGATGCACTCCTAGTGAGAGATCCACGCACCAAGTCCATCTTTCGCAGTGTCGTACCCAAAGACGGATGCTTTTCCTGCCGCTTTCATGTGCAACACCGACGACGGCGACGAACCGGGTGAGCACTGGATGTCGCTGTACTTGGACGCTAACAGACGTGGCGAATACTTCTGTTCGTGCGGCCTGCCGCCACTGCATGCGACGTTCCGCACCTTCATGAACAAACATTGCTCCGAATGGACTCATAATTCCAAGAGATTTCAAAGCAATCTATCGAACGTTTGCGAACAAAATTGTGCATCTTATATACTTCTTCGTTGTAACGGCTATCCGACGAGACCTTTTGTCGATATATTCGATACCGATCTCGTCGCTAATGACTGTCTCGTGTTTGACTGGCTTCAACATATCAAAAGATGTCAATAACAGATGTGTATCATCCACACGTGTTTGTTCTTTAATTTTTGAGACAACCCCGTATGCATCAGGACGCTAAGGGATCGTCTCAACATTTCAGGGTTAGTCTCAATATTTGCATGAATAAATCCATCCCTTCTATACTTTAACACAGGAGAGGACTTTATCTCCACCTCAATCTCCACCTCAAAAGGGGTTCGAAACTCCCATACATACTACTGAGGAATCTTCAAGTTAATTGACGAGGGACCTTCAAGATAATTTAGGAGTGACCTTCAAGAGAATTGAGGAGGGACCTTTAAGAGAATTGAGGAGGAACCTTTAAGAGAATTGAGGAGGAACCTTCAAAATAATTTATGAGGGACCTTCAAGAGAATTGAGCAGGGACTTTCAAGAGAATTGAGGAGGGACCTTTAAGAGAATTGAGGAGGAACCTTTAAGAGAATTGAGGAGGGACCTTCAAAATAATTTATGAGGGGCCTTCAAGATAATTGAGCAGGGACTTTCAAGAGAATTGAGGAGGGACCTTTAAGAGAATTGAGGAGGAACCTTCAAGAGAACTGAGGAGGGACCTTCAAAATAATTTATGAGGGACCTTCAAGAGAATTAAGGAGGGACCTTCAAAAGAATTGATGAGGGACCTTCAAGATAATTAAGGAGGGACCTTTACGATAATTGGGGAGGGACCTTAGTGGACCTTAGCATAATAATATTCCGTTTAAAACAATATGAAGAACGGTTTGCGTAAGACAAGTATTTTCAAAATCTCTGACACTTTTTTAATCTGTGTATTGCAAACATATTGTAAAAGTTCGAAAGCATGTGTTGTTCAATCAACGACCGTTGTTATATTTTCTCGGTCTAGTATAGTCACATACCTAGACGGGCAGACCACAATACTGTATCCTAAGAAGTCACGAAATGCAAAGAGCAACATTTGCTACCTACAACCTACGCCGCAATAAATATACATATTATGCGAATCATATCCGCCTCTCCAAGCCACTCAAATTCAACATCATGCATGTGCGCACATGAGATCTCGGTGACATTCTTCCAGGGTTGGGATGCAACAGGCTGGTATTTTGAAAAGCGTTTTGCCGGCACTCAAATTCTGCTGACTGTTCTGGCAGTGTCCGCATTCCTTTTCCGTTGCAGTTCATTTGAAATATACCCATAAACTAGCGTACGAATCAATGCTATCAGTTTGGTATCAAAGTAGACTAATGGACGTAATATTTAAAATATTAGTTGTATCATAACATGCACCATAGGCGTATTCAATTCAATTTAATCTGGTTGTTGATTTTATTAAAATGCATAACTAAATGAATAAAACCGCAATAAACACAGCGTTGTCCAATTAGAATTACAGGCGCAGCAGTCTACTGTAATTCGTAGCATACATCAAATATGCGAAGGACACATCCGTCAAGGTCACATGCCGAACATACTGAATAAACCATAATCGTCTTCCTCTTGTTGTTTCTCCAGTTCCCTCTGACGTTCTTCTTCCTCTTTTTTCGCTTCTTTTTCCTTATTCCGTATTTTCCGTTTATAGATCATAAATCCAGCAACAGCCAAACAGATGAGGACGATGAGAAGGATAGTACTAATAATTGGAATCAACATCTTTCTGCTGTCAGCGCCAGACACCCCGCAGGTTTTGCCTGAGAAGCCCTTCGCACACTTGCACGAATACTTTTTGGTAGCCGCATCATACAGACATGTACCGCCGTTCTTGCACATGTTCTCCTTTTCACACACGGCGCCGCAGTGAGTCTGCGGACAGACGCAGAGGTGTGTGTCGTCGGCAGCTACGTACTTGCACGTCGCGCCATTCTTGCATGGGTTGTCACACTGCCGTGCGTCTTTATATGGTCGAATCATCATTAAACCTCGTTGTAGGATCTGATCTACGTTTGCAGCTGACGTTATGTAGATACGTCCTTGACCATTAGTTATGGTCTTATCACTGTGTATTCCAAACATGTAGAATTTGGTGCAAGTGTTATACCAAAAGGGAATTCCATCGTAATTTTCTTTGCAGTAGGCGTTTCCATACGTGAACTCCTTGTCTTTGTGATAAATAAGTGCACCGGCTAATGCACTGACATTGTCATGTTCTGTGCCTACGCGAAACGCGTATTTATTCGCCTCCGTATCCAAACTGAACATATTAGCCGATAACTCGGCGGTGATGCCATGCAAGGTAACGCCTTCAATCCGTATTTCGCCATTTTTGGACGGATAGTTCACTGTGAGTTGATGAACAATTTCGTTGCCCAGATAAAATTCTGAATCAGGCCCATCTTGGAGTCCAAAGGCATTTTTGTATTCTTCTAAACTCCGAGAGAAGTTAGTCGTACCAGTTTTCGAACACCTGCGCAGAACCACCGTCCACCCGCCACCGTGAGCAAGTTGGTCACACGAAACGTTTAGTTTCGTCGGAAGTTTGGCGATACCCGGGTAGACAGTGTGAGGCCCATCGTGCGCCGTTGATACGCGATAGCATTTCAGATCAATACAGTCCTTCGGTTTGCATTTCTTCTGGCACAATACGACTTTGCACAGTAAAACTGTCAACAACGAAAAGACAACGGCGACGCTAATGTCTACCATTGGATTGTTTCATAAACTCATCTTTCTTCTTCACGCGCCACCGTGGTCTTGCCTTTTTGTGTTCCTGGTTTGTTTACGTGAACTGCTTCAGTAATGACGTAATCATTATTTACGTAGTTTTAAGCTACGTAAGTACACAAGTAAATTTTCATTTGAAACGGAAGGATAGCGCATAGGAAACCAATCGCACATGGCGTTATTATATCCTGTAACACAGCAGTCATGTTGTCTGTAATTGTTAACAACCTTTCGCTCTCTTGTAAAAATTTTTTTTTTGTTTTTTTTGTTTTTAACGCGGGGCAGTTCCAGTTGTAAAGAGTGGATTGGTACGCTGCGAGGCTATGCCAATGGAGGATAAGCAAGTTTAAACAAGTGGGTTTTAGTTAACGTCAAAATGTTGGTATATTTCCTACATATTTAACACTAACAGGGAGTGAGTTCCATATACTCGGTGCAGCAACTGAAAAGCTCTAGATCCGACATTTGTCTTAACACTGGGAACAAAAAGTAGATTAGAATTAGATTGATCGAAGATGTCTGGGCTGTCTTGCAGGAGTGAGCAGTGAATGTAAATAAGTTGGTTGCTTAGATGAAAATGCTTGATAGGTAATTGTACAGATTTTAAAAATAATGTGACATCGGACAGGGAGCCAATGCAATGATTTAATTAGTGGTACTGAATGAGACAAATGATAAGACCGCGTAGCTATACTTGCTAAACAATTATGCACACGATGAATTTCAAGATATATTGCTTGGCGGGATAATCGTGGTGCAGCAATGTTTTGAATTTGGTGCAGTGAATTGGCAGAAAAAGCGTGGAATATTCGTTAGAAAAACTATTACTATTACATATATATTATATATAAACTTATGATAGGCATATATTAGGAAACAGTTTTTTGTTAACATTTAGTCAGAGGTCAGTTTTAATATACATTCCGACCAGACCTCTGAAAGGTTTCGCACCAGAAATTACCCCAGTAGTTACGTTAATCTTCCGAGCATCACTACATCAGGGCACAACACCAGATGACTGGAAGAAAGCTAACATCACCCCAATATTCAAGAAGGGCGACCGCAACAGTCGGGCAAACTTCCGATCCATATCACTAACATCAAGATGCAGCAAGGTAATGGAACACATCAACCACATCCAGAATAGGCAACACCTTGACACACACAAGATCATCTCCGACCAGAAATGCGGTTTCAGAAAGAGGAGATCATTCGAAAGCCAGCTACAACCTACAAGATACAAGCTACATCTACAAGACCTACCAGCTGCATTAGAACAGGGAGTGCAGATCGATGCGGTCTTGCTTGACTTTAGCAAGGCGTTCGACAGTGTGTCCCCCAGCTGCTGGCCATCAAGCTGCAGCTCTATGGCGTCAGGGGCAACCTCCTCACGTGGATCAGGTACTTCCTTGCTGGAAGGAGCCGACGACTACTCTGAGAAGGACAGGCATCCGGTCCTAACCAGGTCACCCCAGGTGTACTCGGACCCCTCTTATTCTTATACACGTAAATGACATGTCACAGAAGATCGACTCCATCTCCCGACACTTCCCAGACGACATCTACTTGAACAGCAAGATACAGACGATACATGACAGCCAGATCCTGCAAGACGACATCGACAAACTGCAACAGTGGGAGAAAGAATGGAAGACGTCATTCAATCCAAGCTAATGTGACGTGTGAGCCCATCAGAATCACTAGGAAACGGAATCCTATTGCAGCCACCTATGCCATCCATGGTAGCAATTTGACTCTTGTGAAACAGGAAAGTACCTTCGAGGTACAATAGCAGGGAACTTGTCCTGGATTTCCCATGTCGATGCTATCACGAAGAAGGCCAACCACACCCTTGCTTTCCTCAGGGAAAACCTCTCTAGATGTCCAACCAACTTCAAGGCACATTGTTACAAGACCTGGTCAAACCTTAGTACAACTAAGATGATCAGTAGACTCGGTTGGGAATCCATGCAACAGAGAAGGACAACTACCAGGATAGTCATGATGTACCGTGTCGTACACCATCTCATACACATCCCAGTAGCCATGTTATCACATCCTGCTACACTCATCACAAGAGGTCACACCATCTCATACACATCCCAGTGGCCATGTTATCACATCCTGCTACACTCATCACAAGAGGTCACACCATCTCATACACATCCCAGTAGCCATGTTATCACATCCTGCTACACTCATCACAAGAGGTCACACCATCTCATAGACATCCCAGTAGCCATGTTATCACATCCTGCTACACTCATCACAAGAGGTCACAACATACCCTATATCATCCCCTACTGCAGGACAGATGTGTATAGGCACACTTTCTTCCCAGATGGTATCCGACTATGGAATCAGTTGATTGAGTGCGTAGTCACATACCAAACTCTAGACACCTTCAAGTGATGGTTGGCCAGCGTGAACGCTTAAGCACGTAGCAAAACGTTTAACTTTTTATCATTTTATTCTAAACCTAATTTAGTCACATTTTAGCAGAGGTCTTAAACAGATTTTTAAACAGCACACTCCATGTTTTATATAGTCACCACATTCGCGATGCACATAGCCAAAACATTCACGTTGTATATAGTCACCACAGTTCGACAGGGTGGGATTATGCACTTGTGAGGAATAAGAAGAAGAAGATATATTGCTTGGCTGGAGAATCTTGGTGCAACAGTGTTTTCAATTTGGTGCAGTGAATTGTCAGAAAGAGCGTAGAATTTTCATTAGAGTAAGTGTTACTATTACATAATGATACATAAACTTATTATAGACATATTTTAGACGGGCTTCATCGAAGCTGAAAGGGGCAACAATATTTGCGGATAAACTTTCAGCAGTTGTAGATAGTGGCATGGGTAGCATAACAAATATTTTTGGTAGTAAACATTTTTTAAACTAGAAGCGCATGGGGGTTACTTAGTGGTTCATCAAGCAATACAAGAGGCCACTAATACAAACAAACCAGTAAAAATTTCCGGAAAACATATCTGAAGCTGGTTATAAATGGGTGTGTTTAAATGCAAGGAGCATAGTAAATAAGAAAAACGAATTAAACATTATGGTAGAAGATATTGACCTTCACATAATTGGAATAACCGGATCTTGTGCCCACAAAACATATGCTGAATTAGGACTGACAGAATACCTAATGTTTAGAAGAGATCGAATAGGAAAAAGGGGAGGGGAGTTACTTTATATGTTAAATAATCTATTCAGGCTTATGAAGTAAAATTAGAAAGGGAAGCAGATTGCGATGAAGTTGTTTGGTACTAAATAGTTTCAGGAATTCAACATTAACTATGGGATTAGTTTACCGAAGTCCAAACATAAACGAAGAGGATAATACAAAAGTACAAAACGCTATAAAGGAAGTCAGTAAAAGGGAATGTATCATAATTGGATATTTTAACCATGGACACATACAATGGAAATCTCTAGAGAGTACAAGAGGTGAGGTCCAAAAATCATTATTTAAAAGTGTTTGAGAAATAAGTCAGAGAATTACAGACCAGAGAGTTTAACGTCAGTGCTTTTTTAATTATTAGAAAGGTTAATTATAAACTATATTGTGGATTTCCTTGTTAAGCATAAATTATTATATTAATCTCAACATGGATTCCTAAAAGCGAGGTCATGGTTAAGAAATATGTTATGTTGTTTTTGAAGAAATCACAAAGTGGATAGAGGAGGGATCGCCAGTAGATATTATCTACTTAGATTTTCAGAAAGCTTTTGACAAAGTGCCATTTCAAAGATTGCTACTTAAATTAAAAGCCCATGGTATAGGGGATGGCATAAACGACAGAAGACAGCGTGTTGTAGTAGATGGAGTGGTTTTAAACTGAAAAACATATATAAATATATATATA
>SDWI01001089.1:0-28716 GCA_009193005.1 Lamellibrachia luymesi | reverse complement strand
TATATATATATATCAATGACTTGGACGACAGTATAACAAGGAACGTATTGAAATTTGTTTAGAAAGGTTAACACTGATGGAGATAAGCAACATTTACAAAACGATCTAAATAAATTAGTTAAATGGTCTGAAAAATGGAAGATGTTATTGAATTTTGGGTAATGTAAATGCCTACATACAGGACACGGGAACTTGGATATAAGCTAAAATATGGGAGATACTAGGTACTCTTTTTCCATGTTCGTCCGTCGAGTCGACGAGGACCACTCTAGTCATCTGGGGGTAGTTGGGGCTGGATCTGGTGAGTGCGCAGATGGCTGACAAGGCCAATCCGTGCACGGAAGGTACGTTGGCAGTTGGGACAGGGGATGAGGGGGACGTCATCTTGAGGATAGCTGGCTCGGGCTTTCCTGGCTTGCCTCCTTTGCTCTGCTGCAGCGGTCCTCGCATATCTTGGAGCCTTTGTGCACGGAGGAACGGCACTTGGCCCGGTCCATGGCGGTTTGTTCCCAGGAGTCGGGGGTGATGACAAACGCTTACACGGAAGGTTTTTAGAATGTCTTTGAAGCGCTTCTTCTGGCCTCCATGGGACAGTTTTACTTGCTGTAGTTCGCCATAGAAGAGCCTTTTTGGGAGCCGATGGTCTGGCTTGCGGGCTGCATGTCCTGCCCAGCATAGCTGGTACTGCATTAGGATGGTATAGATGCTGGGCTGGTTTACTTGGGCAAGTACCTCAGTGTCTGGAATCTTGTCCTGCCAATTGATGTTGAGGAGTTTCCTGAGGCACGTTGTTTGGAAGTGATTCAGCTTCTTGGCATGGCGTTGGTACACTGTCCATGTTTCACATGCGTAGAGCAGCGTGGGGAGCACTATTGCCCTGTACACCTTCAGCTTGGTCTGTAGATTAATGCCTCTTTTGTTCCAGACATTGGCATGTAATCTGCCGAAGGTCGCGCTGGCCCTTGCAATTCTGACGTTCACCTCGTCATCAATGGTGACATTTTGAGACAGTGTGCTGCCAAGATAGGTGAACCTGTTCACTGCACTGAGTCTCTGACCGTTGACTGTAATGTTGGGCTCAACATAGGGTTTCCCTTGGGCCGGCTGGTGCAGTACTTCAGTCTTCTTTATGCTGATGGTGAGACCGAAGTTTGTGCAGGCTATGTAAAATGTGTCTATGCTGTGTTGAATATCAGCTTCTGAGCCGGCGTTGAGGGCACAGTCATCAGCAAACAGGAAGTCCCTGATGATGTCTGCCTTGACCTTAGTTTTTGCTTGAAGCCTCCTGAGGTTGAACAGCTTGCCATCTGTACGGTACCTGAGGTCGATTCCAACGTCACCGTCTCTGAAAGCGGTCAGTCAGCATTGCGGAAAACATGAGGCTGAACAGTGTTGGTGCCAAGACGCAGCCCTGCTTGACGCCGTTAGAGACAGGAAATGGCTCAGATGTCTCACCGTTGTCCTGAACTTGTGCTCTCATGCCAGCGTGGAATTGCTGCACCATGGAGATAAACTTCCGTGGGCATCCGTACTTGGCCATGATCTTCCACAGACCCTCTCTGCTAACTGTATCGAAGGTCTTGGTCAGGTCGACATAGGTAGAGAACAGGTCAGAGTTCTGCTCCTGACATTTCTCTTGCACCTGCCTTGCAGCAAACACCATGTCGGTGGTCCCGCGCTCTTTCCGGAATCCACACTGGCTCTCTGGTAGGAGTCCCTGGTCAAGGTGCGTTGTGAGACGGTTAAGTAGGGTCCTGGCAAGTATCTTGTCTGCAATGGAGAGGAAGGTATACCTCGGTGGTTGTCGCATACCTGATGATTTCCTTTTCGCTTGTACAGGTGTATGATATAAGCATCTTTGAACTCCTGGGGATCGTCTCCTGCTGCCACATGAGTAGAAACAGCTGATGGAGCTTTTCAGTCAAAGCTGAGCCACCTTCCTTGTAGACCTCGGCTGGAGTGGAGCCTGAACCAGGAGTCTTGCCACTGGAGAGCAGACGGATCGCTTTCTGTGTCTCAAGCAAAGTTGGTGGGTTATCCAGCGCTTCATTGATGGGCACTTAGAGGATACGGTTTATGGCTTCATTATTGATGGATGAAGGGCGGTTCAGGACGCTGTTGAAGTATTCAGGGATGATCCTGAGGATGTGGGACCGTAGACTTCTTCAGGTCATGCCTGTCAGCGTAGCTTTGGATCACATCAGCTTTGTTTCTCAGCCAAGTGTCTTGCATCTGACGGAGTTTCTGCTGTACAGTTTTGCGTATGGTGCTGTATGCATATTTCTTCGAGGTGGACTTGGGGCTACTGAGGTAGGCTTGATGGAGACGGTGTTTCTCATCCAGTAGCTACTTGATCTCGTCGCAGTTTTCGTCAAACCAGTCCTTGTGCTTTCTGGTCGAGGGCCCCAGGATCTCAGTAGGTGTGTTGTAGACCAGCTCTCTGAGGGTCGCCCAGTCGGCCTCCACATTCTGGCTGTCCAGAGGGGTGGATTCCAGACGTACTTCCAAGATGACCGCAACACACTCTTTGATGTTGGTGTTCTTCAGTTGGGTGATGTTAAGCCTGTTTGGAGCCTTCTTGCCTTGCTGGCTTCTTTTAGGTTGGACTCGGACGTTGAGCTTGGTGACGATGAGGCGGTGGTGTGACCAGCAATCAGCACCGCACATAGACTTCGTCACCCGCACATAGACTTCGTCACCCGCACAACAGCACATCATGCCTGTACTAGGTACTAGAGTAATAGAAAAGGACTTAGGAATAACAATAAGTGTTGATATGAGAGTTTCGGAACAGTGTGGAATTGCGTCTTCAAAAGGTAAGTAAATTCTTGGGTTGATGAGGAGAAACATAACATAAAAGGAAAAACTAATGACACCTTTGTATAAAGCAATAGTTCGACCTCATTTAGAATACTGTATACAAGCATTGAGACCATAATATAAGCAGGCTATTGAAAGGCGTGAACGTACACAGAGGAGAGTAACTAAACACAAAAAATATTCTAGAACTGAGAGACTTAGTTATGAAGAACGCCTGAGAGAATGTGGTTTAACAACTCTAGAGACAAGGACGTTAAGAGGAGATAAGATTGAAGTTTTTAAGGTATTGAATGGGTATGAAAATATTAATAGAAATATGCTTTTCTTACTCAAGAAAGATAGTAGAACTAGAGCACATCAGATAAAATTATTAGAGGATCAGTGTATATTGGCTATCAGGAAGTACTCTTTCTCACATAGGACGATAAATGAATGGAACAAACTGTCTACGGGTTGTGTAACTGCCAGCAGCGTGAATATGCTTACAAACAAGGTGGACACATATCTCAGGAGGGCGGGTTACACGTAGATGAACATTGTTGGACTCTCGATAAGCCAATGGCTTCCTTGTCCACTTGCCATATGGGCCTTTGGCTAGGATGACAAATCTTGTTAATTAGTAAACAGTTTTGTTAGCATTTAGTCAGAGACAATATTTTAGCCTAAGTTAGTTCTTCCGCACTCCGGCAGGAAGTCAGCGAACGAAAACATTTCGAGAATTTTTCAGTCGTCAGCTTGCTTACTCCAAACAGCCCCTTATGGGGCTAACATAGGAGTGTGGTGCTTGGGGTGCATGAAAGAGTATGCATATGTGTTGAATTAAGAATTAAGATAGCATAGTGAATTGTCAGAAAGAGTGGAATATTTAACAAGATTTAACCAGATTTAACAAGATTGCCATCCCAAACAACAAGTTCCAGATGGCAAAGTGGACAAGGACGCCATTGGCTTATCGAGAGTCCAAAAATTTTCGCATCTATATGTAGCCCACCTTTATCAAATATCTGTCAATTCTATTTTTAAACATATTCACACTACTAGCATTAACACAATCATTTGGCAGTTTGTTCCATTCGTTTATCAATCTCTGTGAGAAAGAGTACTTTCTCATGTCCAACCTACACAGCTCCTTAACTAATGCTGCTTTGTGTTATCTGGTTCTACTGCCTTCTTTAAGTTTGAAGAACATATTCCTATCAACATCCTCATAACCGTTCACTATTTTGAATACTTATATTTGGTCTCCTCTTAGTCTCCTGGTCTCTAGTGTTGTCAAACCACACTGTAATAAGCGACTTTCGTAACTAAGTCTCTCAATTGTGGAATCATTTTGGTTGCTCTTCGTTGTATTCTTTCTAGCTTGTCTATGTCCTTTTTACGATACGGCCTCCATGCTTGAATACAATATTCCAAATGTGGTCTAACTATTGCTTTGTACAGGGGTACAATTAGCTGTTTCTCCTTATACATGATAGTTCTCCTAATTAGCCCTAGAATTTAATTTCCTTTTGAAGCAGCAATCCCACATTGCTCTGATACTTTCATGTCAGCACTAAATGTTACTCCTAAGTCCTTTTCTTGTATGGTTCTACCTAGTACAGCATCACCCATTTTATATTCTTCGTCCATGTTTCCATGCCCCATGTGTATACATTTGCACTTCCCAAAATTGAATAACATTAGCCATTTTTCTGATCATTTAACTAATTTATCTAGATCATCCTGTAAACTTTGTTTATCTATATCATTTGTAACCTTTCTGAATACTTTTGTGTCATCTGCAAATTTAAGTACTTTGCTAGATATGTCATCTTCTAGATCATTTATATATATTAAAAACAGTATAGGGCCTAATACTGATCCCTGTGGTACCCCAATGAAAACCGATTTCCAATTTGAAATCTCACCGTCTACTATTACTCTCTGTCTTCTGTGTGTAAGCTACTTTTCTATCCAGTTGATTACATAATTACCTATACCATGGGCTTTTAGTTTAAGTATCAATCTTTGGTGTGGCACTTTATCGAAAGCTTTCTGAAAATCTAAGTAGACAACATCCACAAAAGAGATTTGTTAGACATGACATTGCTTTTAGGAACCCATGTTGAGATGTATTTATTAAATTATGTTTTACAAGGAATTCCACCATGTGGTCTCTAATTAATGTTTCGAGTAATTTACCTACAACTTATGTTAAACTCACTGGTCTGTAATTTTCTGGCTTGTTCCTCGATCCATTTTTAAATAGTGGCGTAACGTTTGCTTCTTTCCATTCTGAAGGAACTATTCCTTCTTCTAGTGACAATGAAAAAAATTTTGTAAGTGGTGTACTAATTTGCTCAACAATTTCCTTAAGCAGTTTTGGTGGTATCCCATCAACTCCAGATGATTTATTATCTTTCATCTTCTTAATTTTGTTTGCTATCATTACAGGAGTTACAAATAACAGCCCTAAATGTTCTGATTTATTTCCCTCAAATTTAGTAAATGGAACTGGAAGTGAGCTGATATCTTCTGTGGTAAATACTGAGCTGAAATACTCATTCAGGACCTCTGCCATTTGAAACCCCTCTGAAATTATGTTTCCCCTGTTGTTTTCCAGTGGTCCGACCTTATCTCGAACGTTCTGTTTACTCCTTACATAAGCATAGAAACTCTTGCTGTCATATTTTATATTACCTACCAATTGTTTTCAAAGGTTCTTTTAGATTGTCTAATTTCAGTTGTAGCTAGGTTAAGTGCCTCTTTGTAATTTGCATAGTCTTCATCCTTTCTGGTACGACTATAAACCCTCCACATAGTTTGCTTAAACACTATTTTTCTAATAGCTTATTTTGACAAATGTTTCTTTCTAGACCGTTTTCCTTGTTTTTTCAAGGGAACAAATTTATCGATGATACTCTCAATTTCATATTTTAGCATATTCCAACATTCAATTGCGGTCTTATTCATCAGCATGTTATTCCAATCTATCTTTGCTAAGTATTTTCTCATATCTTTATAGTTACCTTTGTGGAAGTTTCTCCTATACGTTTTTTTTATTTTTACTTTATGATGTTACATTGATTTCAAAATGTATTTGATTGTGGTCACTGTTACCCAATGGTTCATGTATTTTACATTGTCCACTAATTCTTTTTTGGTGATAAAACTATATCTAATACATTTTCTTCCCTGGTTGGTTCTAGCACGTGCTGAGTAAGGAAATTCTCCTGAATTAAAAATAAAAATTGTTGGTCATCACCCCCTGTACTCTCTAGAGATTTCCATTGTATGTTTCCATGGTTAAAATCTCCCATTATGATACATTCCCTTTGCTAACTTCCTTTATAGCATTTTGTATTTTTGTGTTATCCTCTTCGTTTATGTTTGGACTTCGGTAAACTAATCCAATAGTTAATTTTGAATTTCCTGAAACTATTTTGCACCAAACAGCTTCATCGTAATCAACTTCGCTTTCTAAGTTTATTTCATAAGCCTGAATAGATTCTTTGACATATAAAATAACTCCCCCTCCCCTTCTTCCTATTCGATCTCTCCTAAACATTACGTATCCTGTCAATCCTAATTCAGCATCTGTAATGTCTGTGTTGGCCCATGATTCGGTTATACCAATTATGTGAGGGTCAATATCTTCTACCATAATGTTTAATTCGTTTTTCTTATTTACTATACTCCTAGCATTTAAACACACGTATCTATAACCTGCTTCAGACATGTTTTTCGGACATTTTGTTATTGGCTTATCTGTGCTAGTGGCATCTTGTCCTGCTTGAGGCATCTCTAAGTAACCCCCCTGCGCTTCTAGTTTAAATAGTGTTGACGACCAAAAATATTCGTTATGCTACCCATGCCACTGTCTACTGCTGCTGCTAGTCCATCCGCAAATACTGCTGCCCCCTTTCCACTTAGATGCAGACCGTCCTTCATGTACATATCAGCCCTTCCAACAAAATTTCCCCACAAATCCACAAAACCCACTTCCTCTTCCCTACATAGCTTCTCGACTAGCATGTTAATTGCCATCCCCCGGCAATTTCGATATCTATGACCCCTCCTTCCTATTACTGGTAGAATCCCTGACAGTATTACCTGCTCAACCCGCATCTGCTTTAGTGTTCTGACCAAATTCCTGTATTTCCTAACTATGGCAGTTGTACCCTCCCTCTCTACGTTATTTGTCCCTACTTGTACTAAAACAGATCCACCCTTGCCCAAACCCACAATGTTTTCTACCCTCTCAGTTATTGCCTCTATTTTGGCCCCAGGCAAGCAAACTACAACGTCCTCTCCCTTGTTTAAGACTCTGTCGGTCTTCCTAACCATTGAGTCCCCCACAAACACCCTCGCTCTCTTTCTCACCCCCTCTATCACTGCCTCGGAATAGCTCTTCCGATGGATCAACTCCATCACAGTCTGTCCTGCAGCCTTGTCACTTGGTAGCAGAATGTTATCAGACTCTCTCTCACGCATCAACATTTCACCTTTCCCTCCCGTCTCCTGGCTAACTTGTGCTCCCGTCGCCTTCCCTCCCGTCTTCTCACTCCCACCGCCTTAACTATCGTCTACTTCCCCCCAACTCCTTCGCTACTGTCTCCCCCACTCCCCTTTCTTTCGATCCATTTGTCTTCCCTCCCATTTCTTTCCTTCTCCTCTCCTTTCGTCCTGTCTCCCTATGTCCCGTCTCCTTCCGTCCTGTCTCCCTACGACCTGACACCTTACCTCTTCTAAATTATTCGATTACTACTACACTTATATGATACATAAACTTGTTATAGACGTATATTAAGAAAACGTTTTTTGTTAAAATTTTGACAGAGGCAGTATTTTTGAGGTAGCAATTCTCGGACTCAAATTCAACGCCGCCCTTTTCATCCTTGGCGACCATCGTTCAAGGTACGAGGGGTATGTGTCCACGGGGTATGTGTCCACTGTGCTTAAAAATCTTGGACTAAACAGTCTACAAAGCCAACGGCGAGACAAGCGCAGAAGTTAATGAGTCGGAATGACCAAGCAAATGAGGCGCCCACTAAATGAGGGTCACGTGGTTTCCGGTCGCAGAGCCTTCTGGGTATCGTGAACGCCCCCTGGTGGTGACCTATAACCTTATCCGTAACCCTAGAGCGCCCCCTGGCGACTGGAGGCAACTCTAACCGCCTAGAGCGTCTCATAGCGACTGGAACTAACCCTATCCGTCGTGGCGAGTGGCTAACCCTAACCCGTAACCACTGTCGACTGGAGCTAACCCTAACTGTCGTAACCCCACCCTGTAGACGTTTGCGACATGACCTTAACGGAGTGACCCCTACGTAGTAATTATAAATAGGGTCGTTAATTATCTACGATCAAAGGGACTTATGGAGACGAGAAACCAACGCAACACGATATGGTACGAGTGCACGAGTGTATTTTATTGAACAACACAAGCAGCATGACGATACAACAAGGGTAGCGTGTAATATCACTACGACTACGACTACGATGAATATGACGATTGATGACTTGACTTGCGGATGTTGACCATCACGCCAGAAGTCGCGAGCTTAGGGGTGTCTCCACCTCGCCAGAGGCTCGAGGGTGATCGATGACGAGGCGACTTGCGGAAGTTTACCATCACGCCAGAGGTCGCGAGCTTACGGGTTGTGCGTCCACCTCGCCAGAGGCTCAATCGATGTACTACTACTACGACGTGCGATAATACAGTCTACCTTGTCGCAGCTGTTTAAGCCAATCAAATACGCGGCAATCGTTAGCTACTAGATCGGTGCCGAAAATGTTAACAAAAGTTCTCATCGGAATGCCAATACAACGAAGCAATACAAAAGCTACACAATATTGTCCACAAACGTTAGACAGAGGACTCTGAAGCCTCTTGGTATTTTGATTCCACTCGGAACAATGTTCGTTCAGGTAGGTGCGGAACGCCGCGTGTCGTGGCGGCAGACCGTACGAGCAGAAGTAATCGCCGCGTCCGTCGGCGTTCAGGTACAGCGCTATCCAATGTTCGCCCGGTTCGTCGTCGTCGTCGGTGTTGCACACGAATGCAGCGGGCAGAGCGCCGTCTATCGTTTTGGGCAGTCCGTCTTTGGGTACGACGCCGCGAAATATCGATCTGGCGCGTGGGTCCATCGCCAATAGTCTAGCGATCTGCAGGGTGTCCATCTCAGTAGTCGTAGATGATGTTGCGGCTCTTGCCGATTTCCAACACGCACTCGAGCTCACGGTGTTCTGCAGCGCGTTGCGGAAATGCAGTTCTATGCGCAGGTTGCCCTTTTGTACCAGATGGAAGCATGGACCGTCGCACTGGTCGGGGGCCAGGTCGAAACCGAAGAAAGTGTAGCCGTGTCAGTAGTCGCTGCGAGTCAGTCCGTTCCCCTCGTCCTGCCACATCTTGCCGGTCGAGGAGAGCAGGCTCATGTAGCTCCTGACGAAGAAGTCGTCTGCGAAATTGGGCTGGAAAGGTTTGGAGGGTATCTGTCGTCCGTCCACGTACACTGCGTGGAAGTTGATGGCGTTGTTCTTGGCGTGAAACGGATTCTTGCCGTACGCACCGTTGTGTGCATCGTTATCGATGCAGCACAGCACCAGACGTTCCGGCAGGGTACCGAGGAACAGGTTCTCGTACGTGTGCAAGCGAGTGCCAGCAGGAATGGAGTACACCTTGCACTCGACGGATCGCATCGGATACTTGACCGTGCTCTTCTCCAGAGCCTTGATGTGCGCCATCTGCACGGTCGGATTCAGGGTGGCCTTCTTTGCAAACAAGGTGGCATTGACGATGTTTATTTTGTAATCGGGGTTGGCCCCACCAGCCATGGGTGCAAAAGCAGGCTTACTACGCACCAGTCGTATCTTGACATCGACGCCGTTTATCAGGAATTTATCTTGCAGCAAGAGATCCACGTGGAGACGGCCCATCATATCGACGAGTCGACTCCTTAGGATGTTCTCTCGTCGAGCCACGAACCCTTCGTTAGCCGCGGGTCCATCGGCTATCTCGACGGCGTCCATGCGAGTGGCCGTGTCCTTGTGCCACAGCTGACTCATCAGTTGCGTGTCCTTGGCATCGGGACCGTAGCTCAGCAGCGTCTCTATGTAGGCGCGATACGCATACGTGTTGGTCGAAGGGGTCACGAGCGTGCCGTTCAGGTAGACGTCTACTTGACTGAACAACGAATGTCTCTTGCGTCGTCTCTTTGCTAAATTGACTCCTTTCTTCGCCAGTGCGCGTTTTATACGTTGACGAGCTCCCACGCCAGGGGCCAAAAGGCTACGCATCAGATTCCTACTGGCATCCGTGACGCTTCGTTTGGTTGCCTTTTTATGCTCTGTCCGGACATGACGTCGTCGGCTATGCGCACGCCGGTCTTCAACGCCCCCTTTCCTAAAGCCACGGAACCTCTCTTGATGAGTGGCATGGCGCTGCGCAGCAGACCTCCGAACAGATTGCCTAGACCGTGACCTCGTTGGTATTGGGCACCGACGAAGTAGGGCAGTGCACCACCCGCCTGACGCGCTTAATAGTCGTTGTAATTCATCTCCAGAACAGTCCGGTCCTGCGCCGTCGAAAATGAAGCGCCGTCCGGTGTCGTCTCTTATATCCCTCTCGATCGACTTGAAGTGCGAGTACAACAGAGGCACGTAGTGAATGTTAGTGAACCTATCGGATACCGTGGCACCGTGAATTCCGCCAACCGGGAGGGCTTGCAACAAAGGCGCGAGACTGTCACCCACTATGCGAGACTCCACGACGTCCGTGTAGACGTCGATGGTATCGAACCCGCGAGTGATATTCACCACGTCTTCAGCTTCTTTACGGAAGGGGTACGGAGCATCAGGACTGTGTGTAGGTGGCATAATCACGGTGGCTGATGGTGTGAGACCGATATCCGTTCCACCTAGTCTCGGGTGAACGTACTGGCGTGTGCTGTCTGCTGCTACTGCTGCTGCTGCTGCTGCTACTGCCGATGGACTGGTGACAACCGACTTGCGAAATCCTAAAATAGGTCCCAACGCACTGCGGTACGGTATGGTGAACACGGTGTCGGATGACATGTGCAACGTCATTTTTTGAGTGATGATGCTGTAGCTCAATTTAGCTCTTGCCTTATCCGTCGTTATACGTCGCAAACCCCTGTTTACTCGGTTCATCAATGTCACAGGAACTTTGTAATACCCAGAGGCTAACTTAATACTCGGGGTAAGACCCGTAGGATTTTTCTCACTGAGGAAGAACCAGACATCTTCCTCTGTAACGTTGTACCAAGTTTGCGGGTACTGTATTTCTGCAAACCCACACTCCCCCTCGACAGTCAGATAGATACGTCGAGGCAAGTCGGTGATATAATGGGCCAACGTATTGTCGGGGTACATCTTCATGGAACCGTTGCTAGGCAGTGTCAGGTAGAAATCAGTCGCCATTGCGTCTCAACGTGGGATTGGGAAGCAGGTAACCCAAAGAACTACTCAACAGGGCCGTACACAGATTAGAATTCTCGTGACCTGTCGTCAGGTTGTAAATGCTTATCAGGATGACCGTGAACAAGACGAGGACCTGACACAGAAATATTATTTCCTCTTTAGGACACACGGTACCGAACAGATGCCAAGGAGTGCTGCTGCTGCTGTCCTCTGCGTTCTGAGCGTCAGTACTGTCCTCCTCTGCTGCTGCTGCTGCTGCTGCTGCTGCTGCTGCTGCTGCTGCTGCTGCTGCTACGTCCTCTTGTTCCTCCTCCTCCTGTTCTATGACGGTGGTGGTGAAGTCCTGTGTTGTCGTGTCTTGTGTCATTTCTCGAATGAAGTGTCGCCGTACGCGCGGCTAGTCTTTATAGTGGAGTGGACGAGTGCCTTGGCATCGATCCAGCTGTTGAATTTGGAAGGGTAGCCGAACAATATCCCCAAAGCCTCCGTTCGTCTACCTACCTTACGACGCTGTAGTACCGCTTCCACGTAGTACACTTTATCGACGGGTGCCGACACCTTCTGCAGTTCCATTTCGTAGAAGGTACCGTCCAGCACTTCGTCGAGATCGTCCCTCAATCGGTACACGGGTGGATCGGAGGGATGAACCTCGTGTATCGTGAACATCTCTTCGCTCCAATTCACCGCGTAGCCTTTTTCGAACTTACCTTTGTACTTGCTAATGCGCACGCGATCCGACACGCGCAACTTGGGCACGCCCTTACCGTCGTGACCGTACAGACGCTGCCACACCTGTTCTTGACTCTGGTAACTCACCTGTGACGGAGCCATGCCGATACAGCGGTGGGGGGTGTTGTTGTACGATTGCACCAAGTCCTGAAGGACGTCGATGTATCGCTACGTCTGGTGTTTCGTGAAGTATCGCCACATGCGCTTCTTCAACGTTCTGTTGAATCTTTCCACGACGTTCGCCTTCGTCTCCGCGTTGTTCGTGGAGAAGTGATGGATGCCGTGCTTCTTCAATAGAGCCTGAACGGATTTATTAAGAAATTCCAGGCCTTGATCTGTCTGCAACGACTGTAGCCAGCCTTTGCTGAACGTGGTGTCAAGCGCTGCTACCAACGACGCCGCGGACTTGTTCTTCGTAGGAACTCACCAAGCCACTTTCGAGAAGACGTCGATCAACGTGAGGAGAAAGGTCATACCGTCGTTGTCCTTTTTCAACTTCGACAGATCGACGAGATCGGCTTGCCACTGCTGACGTAGACCACCCACGATGACGCGTCGTCTCTTGAAATGACGTCTAGCCGGTTTGTGTAGGGTATAGGCGTCCTGTTCCGACAACCATTCTACGACAATTTTCCGTGGCATGCGCGCGACGCGTCGCAAGGCATCGACTCCGCCGTAACTACCTACCCTTCTCGGATCGAAGTAGACCGTCCTAAGTGGTTGTTCTTTCCTCGGCGCCATTAAAAAAGTTCCGATGGATTGGCGGTGGTGACGTTGACTCCGCAGCACGGTTCTTGACGAGTGACGACGAGTATGTTGACGTACACAAGAACAAACACTACCACATCCACAACGATGACGAATAACCAATAATCGACGATGACGAATAAACAGTAATCTAGTAATGAATAGCGACTGTTGTATTAGACTTCGTGCTATAGCGTCGGCAATCATGTAAAGTCCACCGCAAAATATCGCAACGACGATGGAACGGTATGTGTCCTGTGTATCGCTCGACATCGTAGCGCACACTGTGCTATGGACACGTGCCGCATCGTCTTAAATGTCTTCCCAACTAGCCAATGACGCCAGAGCCTTGCGTTGACGTTCTGGGGTGGGGTGAGCATGGAATGTTCCATCTGACTGCGTCGACGAGCGAGGGGTGTCCAACTGAGCGATCTTCGTGCGCTACCCGCATCACCACCAGAGCGAGGAGTAGTCGGTATTCGACGACGACGACCTGGAGTGGATGTCATCGTCGTCGCCTGACGTATGTAGTCTCTCCTGGCAACGTTACCGACCAACTCCATGGGCAGGTTCATGGTACGGAGTTGTCTTGCGAATGGTTGCCATCCCGTTGGATCGGTCTTTTTCTTACGCAACAGATCATTCACGAGATCCTCCACGTTACTTCCGGCAACCGGCACACCCTCGTGGATCAGTTCGCCGCGAGCGGTCCATTAGATGTTTCTTTTCATATGCTCCATCAAACGTCTGGCTTTGGCTTGCATGGTCTTGGGAACGATGTCCACGACGTCGGCCTCTATTCCGCTAGTAGCGCTAGTAGCAGGAGCTCCTATTGCTCCCTCCGTCATCCCCGCCCCCGCCCCCGCCCCCGTCCCCGTCCCAGACTCGTTCACCGTGATCACGCGTACCGGTTCCTTGACGTGTTTATAGGACAATACATTATACCGTTGCAACACCTTATTATACAGTGTTACCTTGGTCCTGTCGTCGAGGTCCTTTCTATCGAGGATGGTCATCATCTCGTCATCGAGGGCTTGCACTTTCTTACCTAAGGTGTCCGTCGGGGGTGGGGGTGAACGAAGCGTGTCCAACATTCGTGTTTCCACCAAGGCCATCTTGCGTGCGTGTTCAATCTCTCTCTCTCTCTCTCTCTCTCTCTACCTCTTGAGCAGCACCTCTCGAAGCAAGAGTAGAAAGACCGAACTTGCCAACGGTGCTAGGAAGGCCGATAGGAAACCTCCGCTCTGTCCTTCGCCGACCTGCTGTTGCAGCAAGATGCGTCTTTTCCTGACAGCTGGCGTTCGTCTCTGAGCCAACTCGCGTAACTTCGTCCTGTATTTACTCAAACGTCGCCTCTGTAATTCGGTCAATGGAATGTTCTTTTTTAATATGTTGTAGGCACACTCGGCTATTGCAAACAGCAGATCGGCGTCGGCGTTGTAGATGATGGCCCTTTTCAGTTTGTTGCTCTTGATTCTGTTCAGAGCTTGTATGCACACAATGTGTCTCTTCACCAGTTCAGACATGGTGCGAATGAAGAGACTATCCACGCGTGCGGTCTTTTTAAAGCTTCAGCAAGTACACGTACTGAACACCGTCGTCTGGAAAGATGGCCGTGCGCAGACGCATGTCCTCGGGCGTGTCTTGTTTGAGTTCGACCAATAGATTGCGGTACGGTACCGACGTGGCGTCTTGAACGAACATGACGCGCCCCGGATACATCTGTCGAGCCAAATGCGACATCTGCGATGCGTCACGAGGATTATTGAACACCACCATATACTGAGAATTCAGACTGATGGTACGACTCTCTTTATTTTTAGGGAATAGGTTCTGTACGGATGTGTTCCTGTGATGACTTTTTTTAGTGAACAAGGTCGTGACCCGTTCGTCCGTTTCTGCCATGAGATCGTCTATGACGATGAGGTTCCACGTCGACGAATCGAACATGCTCGCACTCGGCAACCCTTCCTCGAACCGCACGTCGACCAAGTCCATCGTTGCGTAAGCCTCTTGCCATTCTCCGTAACACCAAGTGATCCGTTCGGGAGGTGGATCAATCATCGCAGTAGCGTGACGCAGCATACGCGTCACGAAAGTACTTTTACCGCATCCCGTCGGTCCGGCGACGATGCACGTGAAAGGATGTTTCCACCGTGCGTCCATGGTCGCTTATAAAGACGACCAGAGTGTATTGCCTTTTTCTACACGTCCACCGTACCCGTGCTCACCCCGTCCTCGTGCACCACGCGTTTGGCGTAGAAGTAGGTGAGAGCCGCTCGTTCCTGCACGTACGTCAACACGGTCGAGTGACGCACTCAGAACCCGCGGTTCTTTCCACTTCCGCTCCGACGGTTGGTGAGCACCTCCAGGAACGCGGTTTGGCCAAGTCGTTGTGACGTTTGCTCAGTCCTTTGGTGCTGTATTTGTCGGTGTGTCCGAAACAATAGTACGTCTTGCTACACAACCCCACGAACACGTCACCGGACCACTCCACCTTGAACAGACCAGGTGTTCTCTTATCGTACGCCCTGTGCGCCTTACAGCACGCCTCGTCGCCGACCCACGGTCTATTGGCGAGTCGACAACGCACGTACTCGTTCCGATGGTCGTCGCAACATTCGGACGGCAACCATTCGGAGCGGAAGTAATGTTCTCGTAGTTCCGGGGTCACGAGGGCGTCGACGGACTCGGCGGCCAAGGCCAAATAGGCGGATTCTGTATCCATCTCGCAGTACTGAAAAAGAGGGCGCTCCAGGTATTTGTTGATGAAGTCGTAATAGAACTGCAAAATGCGCATCTTGGCGTACTGTAGAACGAAGAATCCCACGTGCACGGGCAGGGTGTACGTGACGGTTTTCTTGTTCATCTCTATCTCGTACGCATTGTCGGAATCGTCTATCGTTGACCATGAACGATGCTGCCTTCTCCGTGCAGTAGTTGACGTCACGATGTCGGTCCACGTTGGTGATGGTCTTTCCGTAACCCGAGTTCCCCAGCAACTTCATGGTGTCTGCGATGATGGCCTTGTGCAAGTGGACGTCTCTCTCGCGTCTCGACGTGGACACTGCATCGCCGAACCGACGGAAGCAAGGGATGAGGTCGTACTCAACGACCTGATACACGTGCGTCACCTCGAGACCGTGGTCCATATACCATCGCAGCAGAGGCGTGGCGAGCAAGATCTTATCGCCTCGATAACTACCCACGAACATGCGCCTCGGAGTCGCCATGATGTTGTGCTCCTCGGCGTATCGGCGCATGAACGGTCCGAGGTCGTCGCGTGCCAGACGGATGTTCTTGAACACGGGCTGCATCTCGTCAAAGTGTTCGCGCAATGCTTCCGGTACGCAAAGGTCACACTCGATCAGACCGAACACGGTTCCGGAACGCACGCCGCTCAGGATCTGTTGCGACGTCATCGTCCATCTTGCTTGACGTCGTCGCGGAAATGCAGCATCCAGACACTTTTTCACGACAGGATCTCGTCTCGTCTCTTACCACTCGCATTCACACAACTCGACGACCTTGACAAAGTGACGGAGGTAGGCGGTGTTCTATCGGGTCTCGGCGAGCAGTTCAGCCATGGGTTTCCCGTTGACCTCGTTGACCTCTTGACGGGTGCACGAGTGACCATGGAAAAAACATCATTGGAACTGATAAGCCGTTTTCGTCTCGCTGCACCACCCGTCCACCAACAGTTTGCCTATTCTCTTCTCTCTATCTGGTGTCGTTTGTCGCGTCCCGTGCGTTCGGATTCCCAAGTCGACCATTCCGCATCCATCTGACCGTACAGCTGCGCCGATTCGGGTCGGAAGTCGTTCTCTTCCCGTCGTCGCGTGTACCATCCCATAGGCATGTCTTGCATAAGTGACCACAAGTACAGGGCGTTGGCATCGTATCCGACGATGGACCGACACGGAACGAACGGCTTCTCCGTATTCGTTCTGACGTAGCGTGGTGACCCCTTTCTCGTGATAGCGGTGAAAAATGAGGGAAGCTCCGCCAACCACCTGATCTTTGACGAGGTGATGAAGATCTTTATTCTTCTCGTTGAAGATGGTAAAGTAGGTCTTCTCGGGAAGGTCATTGAACAGGTAGAGCAAGGTCAGACAAGGTTCGCTGATGCCTTGCTTAAACATGTCTATGCCACGTTGCTGGTAGAAGGCAAACTGTCTATCGATGGCCTGTAGAAAGGAAACCACGTCCCTATTGTTGTACCAGACGAGAAAATCTCGCAAAGTCGTCATGGCGTTGTCGCGCCAGGCCTATTGACAACTGGCATAATCCTCGTCGGAAATACCTTCGTTCTTCAGTAGACTGAAGAAGGCCTGTTTCGATGCAAGTGCGGTATCGTCGAGCCTCTCCAGACGGTCCATGTACTCGTACGGGAAATGGCCTTTCGTCACCTCGCATCCGTACACCTTCAGATACTTGTCGTAACTGAACCCGGGCGCTATGTAATTGGTCATGTCTATGAATTTCAACTGATCTGTCGAAAGACACATTAATGTGTTATTGCGTTTGATGACGAAAAACGACCCGATACCCTCGTTCTCTTTTCTTTGTCGTCTTGTTCGTCTTCTTGTTGTTCTTCTTCTTGTTCCCCAGTCTTTGACGTGGATAGGAAGTAAGGTATGAGGAACAGTTTGATGGCATTGAGATCATACTTACCCGAATTGAACCCAATGACGGGTAATTGATGCATCCATCCATAAAGTTGTCCCATCAGCTTTTTGTATGGATTGGTCGTTCGACGAGATTTCTTGTCGTTGGCTGCTCGTGTAGTCTGCTCTCTTTTGTCCCAGTTCGTCAGTTCCTTTGCGAGTTGTTCCAAGACATCCTCGTACGAGTGTTTGATCTTGTCGTACGCAGCGTCACTCATCGCTCGCAAGATATCCATCATGGCGCTCACCAACTTGTTGGTGTCTCCATCCGTGACGAGAAATTGCACTCGCTCGTGCCCGTGCACGTTGGATGCCACGCTGACGCTCAGTGGGATGTGACGCGCGACCCAGTGTACCTTGTCACTATCCGAAGGAAGTTGTTCCGTATCGAACCAACACTCGAAATCAAAGGTGGCTCGAAACGGATAGTAGCGCAACGATTCAGCCACACGAATGTTCTCGTCGTCCAGATGTTCGAATACCGATGGAGTCGAATGGTACACGCCACCAGGATAGACTCGATGCACACCCCCTGTACACGTGCGCTCATGTCTGCGCAGCTTAGACGCTTCTTTCCATAACGAGTCACCGCACTTTCGACATCGATACGAGTGACAGTACATGTGTACATTTTGGATGAATGAAAAATGTGTCCCGTGAAGGTTGAGATACATTGTTTCGGGGTACTTACATAACGATCGACGGACCAGTTCGGCGGTCGACTTATCATCTTCTGCATCCGGTTTGACGAGCTTGTACACGCACACGTTCGTTTGGAACGTGGTCTCTACGCGATAGATGTCATCCAGCGTGACACCGGCAAATTCTTCCATGGGTACATGGTCTCGATCGTATGCCTCGTACAGCGTCTTCACTGCCGGTTCCAATCGATATAGATCGCATCCTCGATGCAGGGCCAGACATCGGAAGAGACATAGGTTATCATTGTACCTCTTGTTATGGTTGGGTTCCGTTTCCAGACCGATGACGCTTTTCTTCTTCTTGATGTAGGCCGGAAGAGGGGTCGCCTGTACACATCCTATAGGGTGATCGATGATGCGGTTAACGAAGAAAGTGACATTCGTCACGAGTTCGCACACCCACGCAGAATCCGGTCTTTGATTGATGGCCCATTGCAAGACGTCTTTTTTCTCGGATGCGTTCGAGAAGTCATCAAAGTCCTTGCTGTTAGTGACGAGACTGGGTTCGTCCAGGTAGCGTCCACAGTAATTACACGAGGAATGATAGTACTTGTATTGACCCGTGTTCTTGTTTCTCAGAACGAACCCGTAACTGAGGTTAATCTTGAACGCATTGGTCTGTTCCTGGAACATGATCTTCAAAGACGGTTCTAGGACGGTCGTGTCTAGCGTGTTTAATCTGTAATCGTACCTGCATTGGAGGGTACCTCTTGATACGTGGGTCCTTATATTCGACCAGTGCGCACGAACGACATCTAGCAGTTCCGTCAACAGAGCATCGGGGAAGGGAAGTCGATCGGGTGGTTCTATAGGGTCTTCCTCGGTAACGAGTGGGTGGTGGGGTGGGGTAGTGTCTTCCATTTTTGATCTCTTTGGTGCTGGCGGCTCGGTGACGTCGGTACACGTGGTTCGTGCGTGTCTGGTCAGATCGCCTTTCGAACTTCCGTCCACATTTCTTACACGTGTAGACGGTGGTGTTTCTTCTTCTACTAATACTACAACTACTACTACTACTACTACATATCGTCCTTACGTGACGCTGTAGGTTGTCCAATCTCTCGAACGCGGCACCGCATTTCTCACACACGTATTTCGATCTCTTTATGTGGTCGCTAGGTGGCACCACTGTTGGCGGTGCCACAGAGTATGAATGAAGGTCCCAAGATGGCGTCGAGTGATGACTCTGCACGTGACGTTGTAGTTCTGCACATGTGTCGAAGGCGAGCCCACAGTGACGACATTGATGTATTTTCATGACGATGACTGCGTCTACAACTGAGAGGGGATGGACCCTCAGTACATCTATATATTGTGTGCGGGGTGGTGGGGTGGTGGGGGTATTTCTATATATATATTTACTAATAAGACGTCAATGTATGATAAGACGCGTTCCTATGGCAATGGCAATGGCTACTATTGTCCACTATGTCCACTATAATCGATTACGGGTTCCCTTTCGACTATGGAGGAGTGGTGTCATTCGTAGGAATAATAATAATATAACAATGACGGCACAACACGTTCCTTTCCATTTTGACACTTTTATTAAATAGAATACATATGTTGTGTATGATATATATANTATATATATATATATACTGTACTGGTATGAAAGGATAGACTTCTCTATATATATAAGATGATGACATATGACGGTGGATTGTTAATACCGCGACAGTGACCAGTAGCTTGCGAACGTTTACCGTCGCGCCAGAGGCTACTATGATGGAGTTGACTTGTGGGCTTTTACACCACGACAGAGGTCACGTGCATGAATAATGAATTAAATATATAGATGTCGATCTCTTCATACATAAAGAATACTATATACATATTTCATAGACAAAATACAAGAGGATAAAGAAAATAATAAATGTATTGATATAAAATGCATCACAACAAGACAATAATAATATATAGGATTAACGAAACTAATTATATATAGGATTCAAGACAATATATAAGATTAACGACACTAATAACAATTACTACTTACATAGTCTAAAACTAATGATATATAAGATTAAAGACACTAATAACAATTACTAAGTCTACAGGAGGTCTATAACCCAGTGTGTGTGTGTGTGTGTGTGTGTGTGTGTGTGTGTGTGTGTGTGTGTGTGTGTGTGTGTTTGCGTGCGTGCGTGCGTGCGTGCGTGCGTGCGTGCGTGTGTGTGTTCAGAGCAACCAAGGATTGAAGCATGTCAATTCTTGTATTAAAAATGTCTGCGTGTCCTCTGACAGCAGCCTCGCGCTTGCTTCGGCACATGTGTAATACGTGGCTTCGGCTACTGACAGAGGTGTATGGATTGTTCTGTGCATAATGTGGTGGGTTATAGCCTGTGTTAACATGATGTTCGCCACTTCCGTGCTAATAAGAGTCATGGATGAAGTCGTTAGCGATGATGGAGTGTTCTGGCAATAACATTCGCATAACGAAATTGTTGACGTTTGCGTGTCGGATGGATGCGTGTCGGATGGCTGCGTGTCGGATGGCTGCGTGACGGATGGCTGCGTGTCGGAAGGTGAGGAGGACGACGACGACGATGGCGTCTGTGTCGCTAGGAGGAACGACGGCGGTGGGGGTGGTGGTGGCATTGGTAGCCTTGCTGTTGCTGGTGCTGCTGCTGCTGCTGCTGCTGTTGCTGTTGACCGGCGTTTTTTTAGCTCCAGCCGCAAATCGTTATCGGCTAACGGCGGCGTGATGCGTTTGCGTTTGCGCGCCGTTGCCGTTGCCGTTGCCGCCTTCTCGTCGTTCTCATATGCATTTTGTATTTCGTCGAACAGGTCGTCGTCGTTGTCGTTCTCGTATGCCTCCCGCATTTGTTTCAGGCCGTTATGTATCTATAGACAGGACAACAAAAGACACACCTATTTAATCAGTCAGTAACATCGTTCTTACCTGCAAATCGACTGGCTATGGTCGCTCTGACCGTGTCTGCCATATCGAGACTCCATTGCATTTTCCCAAACCTCTCCTCCAACGCTATGACAACCCAACGCAATATGTGCATGATAAGACCGGAAGTCGGTACGTAATACTCATCTTCCTATATATCTAATATACGAACCACCTCGTTACATGCATAACGAACGCACGCTGCGTCTACCGCCGCGTCGAAGGTATTTTGATTCATCATGGCTTCCGCACGAATCCAAATTATATCTATGTTCATTACCGTCACCTGCATATCATGGTCGTTGCCGCTGTTACTACTACTACTACTACTGCTGCTGCTGCTGCTGCTTATGTCAATAGCTGCATCGTTACTTACAGCAGCATGCTCGTCTGCTATAAACAGTGTCGGCTCGGTAGAGGAAGTGGTGTATGGCGAGGATAGCAATAGAGTACGGTCTTCATACGCATCTAACCACTCCTGCACCTTTTCGGTGCTTGTTTCACAGTTATTTCATCGGGGCCTGTGCTGTTGTCAGTGCTGGTGTCGGCGGCATTCTCTTTGTCTTCCTACAAAAAGAATGCTCAGTCTAGCACTTTCAGCTCTGACACGTTGTAGTTGACATAGTCGTTCTTTATGCGTTTTTTAATGGTCGCCATGACACGGGCCCCCCTCAGCGCCGACAGCGCAGCCAACCGGTCTTCGTCTGACGTCATAGCAACGTAGCTGTTCAGTGCTTTTGCTGCCACTTCGTTAAATAAAGTGACCCAGATTTCTGTTCCTATCCAATCCTGCAGGAGGACATGCAGGGCGAACCTGTACACGGAACCTCTCTGCCATTGGTGAACTAGACAATAGTAGCCTTGCTTCTGCCGCTGGACGTCTTTGAGACAGTGCGGGCACGATGCATAAAATATGTATTTATCTTGCGTGGCACAAGTGACTATAGTTAACGGTCTTGTAAATTTGTAAGTTCCTCTACTTACCTCCATCTGCAGACGTTTTAGATTCATCATCTGCTGATCGGCCGACTGTTCGTCCACAAAATTCTGCGAGGCCATAGCGTCGAGTCGAGCGTACTACGAGAGAGACAAATCGAGAGTGCGAGTTGATTATGGCCGTTAGAGTGGCTGCTCCCTTATATAGCTGGGTGCTTGCATGGCGCGCCTTTTCTTATATCGCTAGCTGTGGGCGTTGGTATGCGTTGCGCTATCGACGCGCATTCCTATCGTCTGGACGTTGTTGTGCACATTCTTATCGCCTGGTTTTTTCGAATGAACTCATGACAATTCATGAGTATCTGACCCAATACGTTCTGTCCAGGCTGTCCAGTGTAGGTGAGCATGCTCCAGAATCCTTCCCTGCTTCTCACGCATTCCTTTAACGGCGATGGATGTGTGTTTAACAATCGTTTGCGGAGTGTCGTGTCGCGAAATTTAATCGCAACTAACGCGGTCATTACAGCTCGTCTCTGTTTGTTCCATTGTGCACGTAAATGCTCCTTCTCTCGGATGGTCTTGCTAAGGTATTTCGCCTGTAGTCCGGTTCGTGTGGTTAGCGTCTTTTTCGCCGTCTCGGTATCGCCATAAAAGACGCATTTCCTGTACATGTACGCAGCTTCAACGGTGTTAAAAGCATGACCCCATGCATGTATCATACACACGTAGAAGTTAGATAGGAAACTGTTTCCTCCTCTGAAGTGTATAGGACGATTCATTCTGACTTTATGTTTTTCAAAATTACATGCACTGTATTTAATACCGGTGATATTATGCAACGTTTGCCTAGGACGCATTGACTTGGTTTTTTACGCGTGATAAATGAGATTTTGGTTTCAGCGTCGGCTAGCTGACACTTCTGTGGCAGGCTTATCGCTGTGAGGGATTGCTTATTGTTCAAGTTGTTTACGCCAGCTCTACGTCGAGTGTCTGGAATTCGATGTAACGTTCGTCTAGGACGCAGTGACTTGGATTTTTACGCGTGATAAATGAGATTTTTGGTTTCAACGTCGGTTAGCTGACACTTCTTTGACAGACTTAACGAATATGTTTTTCGTTGTGAGGGATTGCTTATTGTTCTAGTGGGTTACGTCGCGTGTCTAGGAGTTGTTTTTCGCATTCCACTTTGATAAATTTTATTTTTATTGTGTCCTAGCGGTTGTCTGGCGTTTCTTTTAGCATAACTTTCTGACTTTGACAAATTTGTTATTGTGTTATACTGGCTTATGTCAGCTGTCTGCATTGATTAACGTTTGCTATATAAGGCTGCTCATCAGACTAGGTATTTCTGTATACACTTACCGACATTCTGTTGCTGTCGTCGCTGTTGTTGCTACTGGCATCGTCATGATGATATCTGACGTTGCGCTACGCTCCGATCTGCTGGTCGTCTACATCGAACTCGGGGTTGCATTGACCCTGCTGCTGCATCGTTCGTAAGTATATAATCTCTGTCGTTGTTTGCACGAATGGTAACTAATACATACTTTAACTTTAAGAGACGTCGTTATGCGACTGTGCGTGGCCTATTTCACAACACCCGCTAGCCGGTTGCTAGCGGTCTACTGATAAAAACGTGAGCCGGGCTGGTTCGTTGGGTCACTGATATTGTCTGTGCGTAACTTAATTCTACACGCCTGCTAGCCGACTGCTAGCGGTCTACTGATAAAAAACATCGAGCCGGGCTGGGTCGTTGGGTCACTGATATCGTCTGTGCGTGGCCTACTTCTACATACTTGCTAGCCGGCTGCCACCGGCCTATTGATAAAAACATCAAGCCGACTTCGCTTGCGGGCCCGGTCGAAAGTACGCCTTTCGTTGCTCTCGGGTTTCCCTTAACTTATTAACACACACATGTATTATTTAAGAAACATATATAGCGTGCTGTTAACAAAGTATCGACTGTACCGTTAACATTGGCTCGATTTTCATGTGTCTTTCACTCTGGTTTTCAGCTTCCATCGACAAGTTTGGGCGGCTGTGATGGAGGGACTGCGTTACTATACACCGTGTATAGACGATGACGACGACGTTGGCTACGATAGTCCTCCAGGTACTGAACATTGGGACGAAGAATGCAATGAATACGCCGCCTTCCTGGACCGCAGACGAATGTGGGCTGCACTAATGACAGAACTTGGCATGTTTCGCCCGCTCGCACGAGTAGAGAAAGATCAGTCAATAGCACGCCTGCCGTATACCGATCGCAGATGGACATGGGCGGGCGTGATGGGTGAAATGATCGAAGCCGTCAAGGCACGCAACAGCCGACGTGGGCAACGACCTACCAAGTTGATAGATAAGCGCGGGAGATCACTGCCACGCTTGCACTTCAATTAACATCATCCCTCAAAGAACGATGAACACTAGTTATATCACTATGTTTTAGTATTTTAGTATAATCTGATATATCGTTATTTTTAAATAATTATGTTGCTATGTTTTAATATGATGTGCCATATATCGTTATTTTTAAATAATAATAAAGCGAAGAACGATGAACAATATTTATATCACTATGCTTTAATATGATCTGATATATGAAATAATAAAGTTTCTTTGTGACTTTATTCAATGAGGTGTTGGGTCGATTTTGTCGGTTAACGACGCTAGTAAAAGAAATATGACCATATTTCACCCTGCTACCACATACATAAACGAGCGGATTAATATTTATACATACATGTAGGCTACATAATGCATATAGGGTACCGCAGGCCACAACGAACCGGGGGTTGTAGGCTACAGAATGCGGATAGGGTACCGTGGGCGACAACGAGTCGGGGGTTAAACGCGTTGGGGTACAATTAAAATGATCTCTCTCCTTGGGGGTTGGGGTAGCGGTCACGTTAGGGTAGCGGTCACTCCGTTAGGGTCCGGGTTCAACGCTGATGAGGTCAGGTCGGGGTCACGTTGCAATCGTCAAAAAGTTGGGGTTACGACGGTTAGGGTTACCTCCAGTCGCCAGGGGGCGCTCTAGGGTTACGAATTGGGTTATAGGTCTCCACCAGGGGGCGCTCACGATACCCAGAAGGCTCTGCGACCGGAAACCACGTGACCCTCATTTACTGGGCGCCTCATTTGCTTGGTCATTCCGACTCATTAACTTCTAAGCGCCTCAAATTCTTGTTCAGAATAGTCGATGGCTGTGTGCCGGCCATACCTCCTGATACATATTTTCGTTCCCAAAGACCAAAGAAAAGACGAGAGAAGCCGAAACTGTTTACAGATTATATCACTGTTAACACGTTAAAAAACATCAAAACAATAACTCCAAGTGCTTTGCCTGCAGCCCACACAGTCCAATTCATAAATTCCTATTTTGTAAAGACATTACTTCAATGGAACACAGTCAGTGAGCCTCAAGTGCGAGCTGGACCAATAAACGAATTCAGCCGCACCTAATGCGGCCTATATAGCATGTAGACTCCATGCCCCCTCATTCCAACGTAGACTATAGCCAAAATTGGCTTTTTATGTCGTACAATCATGATAATTAGAATTAGATAAAAGGGGTTTGTTTACAGTTCGTGAATTAAATTGGTGTATCAAACTATCGTTTACATTGTTGAAAATATATAAGATAAAGTGATCAATTTACATTAATTACATATATAAGATAATATCTGACATTACACTGTAAAAAGAACTAACTTTAGCGTAAGTTGGTATACACCGAGTCCTATTGTTTTGTTTACATAATTGTTCTTTTTTTTGCTAGGTGGCAGGTTTTTTTGCTCATGCGAGCTTAGAAGATAGAACAAAATTAGCAAGTATAATATTATTATTGTCAATATAATACTAAAACCTAAATAAGCCAGTTACTTAATTAATTTAAAATGAAGTGTTCACAAAAACAGCCTTATTCAAGACTAACGTAGCAAGGTGAAAACACCATAATATTAATCTAACACAATCTAAATTCTGTAATGGCGCCGTCCAAAGCAGGTAAAGGCCACCAGGCATTTAGTATGCGGGGGTTGTAGAAACTGGGTAGACTTCGTCAAGTCCGGGCGTGAGAAGTCCTGGGCTTAGGTTCAGGCGGAAAGTTTTACTTTTTAGTGTAGGGGATGTGCGAAGATGAAGGAAATAGAGGTGGAGATGGAACGGCTGAGGCAGCTGGTTATAGTTTTGGTGGGAAGGGAAGAGGTGGGTTGTGCCATTGATACCGGAAGGGGGACAGTGTATGCTAAAGTGGGGGAAGGTGATGAGAGAGATGCTACGGAAAGCTCATCGCAGCCTGGGAAGAGGCTGACAGGAGGTGACGAGAAAGCATGGGAGGAGACTGGACATAAAGAGACTGGGCGGAAGGAAACGGGAGGGAAGACGATGGGAGCGAAGGAGATGGGAGGGAAAGAGACGGGAGTGAATGAGACGGGAGCGAAGGAGACGGGAGGGAAAGAGACGGGAGGGAAGGAGCCGGGAGGGAGGAGACGGGAGGAACGGTGACATGTTGATGGGCGAGAAGGAGATGGTCAACATGCTGTCAGGTGACACGAATGCTGGACAAAATGCGACGGTAGGGATCCGACGCACGAGCTACTCTAAGGTATTGACAGAAGGGGTGAGGAGGAGAGCGAGAGTGTTTGCTGGGGATCCGATAATCAGGAAGACTGACAGAGCACTAAGCAAGATGGTCGATATGGTGGTTTTACTTTCCAGAGGCACAAATAGAGGCTGTCACAGAGAAGGTGGAAAAATTGTGGGTCCTGGCAAGGGATGTTCTGTTTTAGTACACGCACGGATTAAAAGCACAGGGGTGCAACTGTCATAGAAAGGAAATACAGGCAGTTAGTTATAGACGAGCTAAGCAGACATGGGCTGAACAGATAATTCTGTCAGGGATTCTGCCGGTAATGGAAGCAGGGGACAGGGATATCAAAGTTGTCGGAGGATGGCAATTAACACATTAGTTCAGCAGCTATGCAGGGAAGAGGAAGTTGGATTTGTGGGGATGTTTTGTTGAGAGGGTTGATATGTACACGAAGGATGGGCTTCATTTTAGTAGAAAGGGTGCAGCCGTGTTTGCTGATGAACTATCAGCAGCAGTCGAAAGTGGCACGGGAAGCATAACAAAATTGTTGATTGCAAACATTGTTTCAGCTAGAAGCGCAGGAAGAGTTACTTAGAGGGGCCTCAAACAGGACAAGAGGCCACTAGTACACACAAACCAGTAACAAAATGTCCGGAAAACATTTCTGAAGCTGGCTGTTAATGCGTGTGCTTAAATGCAAGGAGCATAGTAAATAAAAAAAAATTAAATTGTACCGAAGTTCACACATAAACGAAGAGGATAACAGAAAAATACAAAACGCTATAAAGAAAGTGAGTACTGGGGAATTTATCATAATGGGAGATTTTAACCACGGAAATATAGATTGGAAATCCCTAGAGCAGCCAGGGTGAGGACCAACAGTTTCTACTTTTAATTCAGGATAGCTTCCTTACCTAACACGTGCTAGAACCAACCAGGGGAGAGAATGTATTAAATTTAGTTTTGTCTTCACAATATGAATTAGTGGACAATATCAAAATACACGAGCCATTGGGTAGCAGTGATCATAATCAAATACGTTTTGACATTAAAATAAAATGAATAATTGCAAATAAAAAAATACAGGACAAACTGATACAAAGGTAAATATAAAAATATGAGAAAATGCTTAGCAAAGCTAGATTGGAATAACATGCTGACGAATAAGACCGCAATTGAATGTTGAAACATTCTAAAATATAAAATTACCTTCCAACAATCGCAGAAACCATGCTGGCGTTAAATTAATTTAGTTAATTCAAATTCACCCATTCATGTAACATAAACTGTGGCGTTTGTCATACTTAAGATTGATCATCCAAAATGCTGGATCTGCCGTGCACACATTTAACGATCTTTGTTAGTTCTCGCAACCATTGGTTTCGTTGACATCTTTTCACGTTAAGATTGTTCAGTAAACAACATCTGCTATTCACTAATATCGCCATCTGGCGAATGGCTGTGCTTTTTTATTATCCAACAGATGGCAACATTTGTTGAAATGAAAAATGATTATCTAATTACTACATCTCTAGTCTCTAATTGTAGCTTCGGCCAGGTCAGGTCAAAGCATAATTGAACTTCCTGTTTATTGTTTGTTGGGCGTATTAAAAGTACTGTATTTGTTGCTCATTTATTAATATAATGTTCTTGGTACTAGAATAAACATTTGTAAATGATGCTGCCCGTCAAAATGCATTTAATAAGCCAAATACATATGCTTGCATTTTTACTGTTTCGTTACGAAAAGTTGCGAATAGTGTTTATGGCGCGAAACCACAGGGGCGGAGCTAGGCGAAGCTTGCTTTGCCGAACGTGAGAGATTTTTATCATTAATGAGATGCATCACGTGATCGCGATATCGACGCGCGCGCACCGGCGACTTGCTCAGAGTTTGTTGACATTCGGGCAACATGGCTGACAGTGACAGGCGGGTTTTTGCGTGCACCGTTGCGTTCCGCGACGACGAGGAGGAAAAAGCAGTTGGATAAAGCGAGATTGGCAACACGAGTGACACTGAAAAACCAAAAGGGACGTCGGGATCGCCTGAAGACTGTCTTTAAAATGAAAGACAGTGAAGTGGCAGACATTCTATTCGACACGTTAGTACATTTTCTTATTATTACTATCCTAGCCTAGGCCTATCCTAGCCTAGTATCGGCATCGGATCGATACCCGGAGCCCCGGCCCTAGGCTATGGCT
>SDWI01001088.1:114117-125024 GCA_009193005.1 Lamellibrachia luymesi | reverse complement strand
ATGAATTTAATAATTTATGCTTAACGAGGAAGTCCACCATATGGTCTTTAATTAACCTTTCTAATAATTTACAAATTACTGACGTTAAACTCACTGGTCTGTAATTCTCCGACTTATTTCTCGAACCCTTTTTAAATAATGGTATGATGTTTGCTTCTTTCCATTCAAACGGAACAACTCCCTCTTTTAATGACAAGTTGAATACTCTTGAATTTTGAGATATTGCGAAAAGCAGTATTACTCCAACCTGTTAGAAGAAAGTAAGAACAATACAAAGGAGACATGGAAAATCATTAAAATGTTATTGAATAAAAAGTCATTACCCATCTGCATTTAAAAATAATCGGTCAACTATTTCAGGGAACAAGAACATTGTGAGTATTTCAATCAATCCATTGTTAATATGGGGCCATCTTTAGCCCGAACCATACCTACATGTAGTACCAACTTTGTGTCATTTCTAGGTGACAGGTTGGAAGAATCGTTATTGTTAAATCCAGTTTGGGATGAAGATATTTTAGGTATTGTCTGTAAATGAAAGAGTAAAAAGTCAAAAGGTTATGACGGCATAGACATGTGCTTGGTAAAAAAATCATTCCACACATATTAGGTCCACTAAGACATATATGTAACTTGTCTTTAGAACAAGGTGTGTTTCCTGGTGATACGAACATTGCTAAGTTCATTCCTCTATTCAAAGCAGGGGATGAACAACACTTCTCCAACTATAGACCTATATCTCTGTTACCCCAGTTTTAAAAGATCCTAGAAAACATTCAAAAACAGAATAATGGATTCCTAAATAAAAAGCAGATATTATACTTACATCAGTATGGTTTTAGAAAAAATATATCCACATCAATAGCAATTATGGAATTAGTATAATGCTATGGATAGAGGAAAGTTTACTATCAGTGTTTTTATTTAATTAAAGAAAGCCTTTGACAGGGTTGATCACATAATTCTTGTTGATCAACTAGAACATTCTGGCATTGGGGTGTAGCGAAAAAGTGGTTAAGTAGTTATCTTGAAAACATGGCATTAGGGGTGTAGCGAAAAAGTGGTTACCTTGAAAACAGGAAACAATATGTATGTTTTAATGGTATAAATTCTGATTGTTCCACTATAACTTGTGGTGTATCGCACGAATCAATTCTAGGGCCAACTTTTTATTTTATATATTAATGACCTATGTAAAACATCTTCACACCTCAAGTCAATTCTTTTTGCAGGCGACACTAGTTTCGTTGTTGAAGGAAGTGACCTGTCTGAGATGTGCAAAGAGGTATCAATAGAATTGAATAAAACAAGCACTTGGTTCAAAGTTAACAAGCTTTCTCTAAATATTTCAAAAACTTATACGATATTTAATCTTGTAAATGCTACATGTAACGAAAACATCAATATAGATAATGTTGATATTGACAAAGTACGTTGTTCTAAGTTCCTTGTTGTGTATATTGATTGTAAACTGGTTTGAGCATGTCAATAGCATACATGTCAATAGCATACATGCTAAAATTGCAAAAACAATCTGTTGGTAATGCATACAGTTAAATGGCAACTGAATGAGTCTGCATTGTATACTTTATTTTGTTCACTTATACGTCCTTACATCACATACTGTTGTGAAATATGGAAAAAACACATACAAAATAAGATACAACCTTGTGGAATATAGAGCTCATTCTAAGCCACCTTTCGTGAAATTTAATGCCCTTACTATTTTTGACATGATTAACTTTAAATCCATGGTTATAATGTACACAATTTAATGCCAGTTAACACTCTTTCTCATTGTTAATTGAAATTGTTAATACGCCATGATTATAATACACGCCAAGAAAATAACTTCAAAAACAAATACTTCAGGACAACATTAAAACCTATGTATATTAGTGTAAAGGTCCAAAGATGTGGAATTCCTTAAATAAGGATCTTAAAAACTGCAGTAATCTATGTGCCTTTAACATAAACTACAAACACTGTTTGGTCAATAAATATAACACTTAGTCACATCCTAGCTTGTAAATATTTCAGATATAAATTGTCGCTCAACTTTATTTGATCTTGGCAAACAGTACGTTAGTATGTAATACCAATTTTAGTAGTATTAGTTAATGTATTTATGTATATTGTGGTCTTTACTATCACTATGTAGTGGGAAATGCTTATTATACGTATTGCACTTCTTGCATTTCCTTTCAACATTTCTTTAAATCTGCCCACGTATATTTACACATCTTGATATGTACAGCAGCAAAATGGAGCCGACATGTCACTGTTTGTATATCATGTTACACTGTACTGCTTTATGTTGAATAAATTCCAATTCCAAAAAAACATCTTGTTTATCCTCCCCGTGGACTTGACTGTGTAGTTGGTGGTAGAGGTCGCCAGTGTTTGTAGCGTGTGTCATCCATGTTGACTACACTTGTTGTTTATCATTTACTGTTCACACTAAAAATCAAATATAAAGCAACAATCTACAAATGCAGAATTTATGTCACCAGGAATCACATCGTTAAAGTAGTGGTTAATTATATTTGTAGGAATATGAACATCAGAAGCATCACATAGATAATGATATCCTTTATTGCTGCATGAAATCCATATATTGTTTCATTTAACAATGATTATTGGTGGCAACAAAGTGTGTATCCAATGCAGTATATATTATATAACAAAGCAAACTACATATCATCAAATGTAAAAAATAGTGGTTAAACCATGCGAGTTAGCAATCAGACACTGACAGAGCTACACAACGCAGGAAAGACTTGAAACTCTGTCCAGGCCCTGACATAACTGACTCAACTACCAAAAATGTTCTTCCTGAGAAAGGTCTAATGAACCTCACAATTCATATTTATTACATTATAAAAGCCTTGGAATGCTACTTATGGGAATGCAATTACACTATTTAAGTTACATTTTAGATTTTGTTTTGATTCCCGAAATCAGAAAACCAGCTTTAGAAATGCATCGATTTACTAGAAAACGAAACATTTGCTGAAGTACGCTTTTCTATGATCATGTACACATTCCACCAGATTGTCCCCAGATAATCTCCAAAGCCATAGTGGCATTCTTTTGATGCTGCTAAGAAGCAAACCTGGGAGTGGAAAAGTGGGCACATGGGTCGGTCTCCCGTGGCAAGTCGTATGTAAGGACAAATAAGTGTTAATTTGTTAATAACTAATTGTAACTACCAGATACAACTTATACTTTGTCACAAACCTGTTTTACTGTACACTATTGGGCACAACTCTTTGTTTCCGTAAATGCAGGTTTCCCATCTTTTCAGTTGGGCAGTAAACTAGCAACTCAAAGAAATAGTAGCAGCATGTATGTATGTATGAATACTACATCAAGGACAGCTAAAATGGTTCTCACAGCAAATCTGTGAGAATATTCATAATAGTAATCCTTACGGTATACCTCTCAGCACTAATATAATATATTCCTACCAGTTCTACATATACATATGCGCATTTCCAGATGCTGGTTGTCAGGGTTTACTTGTTGTCAGGGCTTACTTGTTGTCAGGGTTTACTTGTTGTCAGGGTTTACTTGTTGTCAGGGCTTACTTGTTGTCAGGGTTTACTTGTTGTCAGGGCTTACTTGTTGTCAGGGTTTACTTGTTGTCAGGGCTAACTTGTTGTCAGGGCTTACTTGTTGTCAGGGTTTACTTGTTGTCAGGGTTTACTTGTTGTCAGGGTTTACTTGTTGTCAGGGCTTACTTGTTGTCAGGGCTAACTTGTTGTCAGGGCTTACTTGTTGTCAGGGCTTACTTGTGTGTGTTTGTCATGATCAACAATGTCTTAACCAGGAAGTTTTATTATTATTATTATCAGTCATTACCACTTCTAGCAAGAAACCAGCTCTGTCTGACAACAAATCTTCAAAACAAACATGAGGGCAATCCAACACAAAGTTCTGCACCACACAGGAATGTGTAGACTAGCAACTATAGTGCAAGACACTGTATTCAGCGGACTACAGGAATTGCTGCAGTAACCAGGAATGTTCAATCACTAATATTCAAGGCCGCAGTGTCCAGAGATAACAGCTATTTCATTATCCCTGGTATATGCACACACGATTCCCTCCAACTTCCAGGCAAAGTGCTCTAGACTAACTTTGTGAATGAAGCTTGAGGCATCCCCTCTCAGGAAGCTCTCTATATATGGGCAATCTAAATCTTCTGTAATTGGTTGTTTTAAAAATAGATCCACTCCCGCAATGTCACAGTGACCCAGCGTTGCTAGGACTGTCCATGGTACTGTGACTTGCAACACTCAGGACAGTACATTTGCGCAACTTGACTTTCAGCAGTGAATTGCACAAGTAGAATTTATGCACCGTTTTTAATTTGTTTGACTAGATTTTTAGACTCGGCTAAAATTTTCATTTACATAAAATTCAATGAAATTCCATGCAAACTGATGAAATGCAAGCTCCAAGTTGGCATAGTCTAGAGCACTGTATAATATCCCAGTTGCAGTTTGAAACTGGGAGATGCCCTCAATTATTACATTTACAACTACACACACCACTTACAAGTTATGGCTAACAAAAGCGGCAATAATTACTTTAAGCATTTAACTGAAACTTTACACTAGAAACGGTATATTACATATTGCAGTTGATTGAAAGTGTACAAATGCTTGCACGTGTATTTACTCCCAGTGCCTCGGCCGTTAGTACACAGGGTCTTATGAAGCACACAATAGAGCCTATGACAGACGGCTGACATAGATAATACTGCCACAACAGACTGCGTGAACAAGACACTTCCATGCTGTGGGGCTTGTAAGGGGCAGTGTATCTAGTCGCCACCAGAGGTCACCTCTGTCACAGCAGCAGCGCCATTCTAAAACACAGAGACAAAGAACTAGGGTTAATCAAAAATTTCAAAAGTCCCTTATAACATCACTGTGGATAGTCCACTGCATTCTCTCAGTGATTACACTTAGCATGATGAGAGAGAGAGAGAGGGGAGGGGGAGGGGGAGGGGGAGGGAGAGGGAGAGGGAGAGGGAGAGGAGAGAGAGAGAGAGGTGGGAGAGAGAGAGACAGATAAAGTTTTAAAAATCATTGTTTTTAATGAGTAGGGCAGATTCTATTGCAAACACTGCTGCTGACAGAATGCACAAACACACATGCACACGCAGACGCACGCACGCACACGCACACGCACACACACACATAAATATTATCATTTATGCTATTTTCTAGATGCAAATGTTGGGACTATAAGTACAGGTATAACAAATAGAAAGTACAATAACATAAACTGGCACTTTACATCAAATAGAATAGTGAGAAGTAAAAGCGTTAACCAAGTGGTAGGTTGTCAATGGAATTAAGTGGCAAGGCATGCATATTGCTGCAACCTATTCATGCTACGAGCGCAAACTAATACTACTGTACTCAAATGATTAATACACGTTCATTCAGAAGGCACATTGTCTGAAAAGAAGTTTGAGTATATCTGCTGAAAAACCCATAATGTGGAGTGCTTTGCTAGAAGCGGTAACGAAGCATGCTGACAAATTGTGCTGCCTGCCTCAATGGAAAGATGACAAAAATACTCAAACCAAAACAAAAACACCAAACTACAAACTTAATTTAAACGCAGGCAATCTCTCAATTAAATATAATAATAATGTTAGCATCAATAAATGCAAAAACTAAAATATTCCATACAGAAATTTATTGTAATTAAACCATGAAAATATACCATTGGGTGATTCACTAATACAGATGGAATGAAGCATGTGACCTTTGCGTACGATGTATGAACACTGAAAAAGTAGACAGCAAGAATATAGAAGTTGAAGATAAGGTGCTGAAGCATGGTGACATTAGGCAGCGTCACTTGAGGTCTAGGTAAGCAGTCGTGGCTGTAGAAGCTGGTGCAACTTATAAACTAACACGTTACCGATGCCTTCTTTTCCTAGAGCTGAGAGGCCACGTCTTGAAGAGCTCTATGAGAACAATGTCACTGCCCCAGAGTCAGAATAATATGAGAGGTTAACACAGGCAAATAAACTTCCGATTTCCTTCATTAAAAGTACAAAGTCTGATAGTTTTCATCGTAAACTCTTGTTATATAGTATAAACTAAACATTCTAACAACTCGACTGCCGAGGTGTGTTTTAATGAACCACATTAAGAATATATATTTACACCATTAAAATTATATATTTAATTTGAATATTTTGGTCCAATTATCACATTTACATTGTATGCGGATGTCTCGAGGGGAACTAATTTTATGTGTGTTAATGATTTGCAAATCCTGTGACCCCATGAATGTCTGACCCCATGAATGACTGACCCCCAAGATTGTCTGACCCCATGAATGTCTGGCCCCATGAATGACTGACCCCATGAATGACCTACCCCACAAATGACCGACCCCATCAATGTCTGACCCCATCAATGACCAACCCCATCAATGTCTGACCCCATCAATGACCGACCCCATCAATGTCTGACCCCATGAATGACCAACCCCATCAATGTCTGACGCCATGAATGACCGACCCCACGAATGACCGACCCCATCAATGTCTGACCCCATCAATGTCTGACCCCATGAATGACCGACCCCACGAATGACCAACCCCACGAATGACCGACCCCATCAATGTCTGACCCCGATAAATTTTATCCACAGGTATTCATAATTGTTCACAGCTGTCCAGGAATGATAATGGTCAAATGTTATTTCTAGAAATTGTGGTTCATCAAAATAAATTTGGGCGGTGAAGATGTTAGAATTATCATAGTTTATACTACGTACCTGGTAAAAGGATTTCACGATATCAGACTGTATCTTTAAAGACTGTCCTGCTCCACTGGTGGCTGGTAGCAGTGAAATGTCTCTCTAGTGAACTAATCTTTCAGCTCTAGGTGAAGTGTGGCAACGGTGCTGCTCTTACACAATGCAACACAGCGTGTTGTAAGCGGCTGACGGCTGACAGCTGACTGAAGCTCAATGCAACACAGCGTGTTGTAAGCGGCTGACGGCTGACGCTGACAGAAGCTCAATGCAACACGCAAAAAGCAACAATAAACACCTTCCTACACCCACCTCCCCCTGGGCAGACTTCCCTGCTTTTCCCTCCTCCTCCACCTTCTCGTCTTTCTTCAACTGAACGACGGTGTTTCCCTCGCCATCCCGCGTTAACACAACATTCTCATAGTCATGGAGAGAGCCTGAATCAGCCTCCTCCTTCAACTCCACCACTGTGTTCCCATCTCCTCCCTCCTTCAACTCCACCACTGTGTTCCCGTCTCCTCCCTCCTTCAACTCCACCACTGTGTTCCCGTCTCCTCCCTCCTTCAACTCCACCACTGTATTCCCATCTCCGCCCTCCTTCAACTCCACCACTGTATTCCCATCTCCGCCCTCCTTCAACTCCACCACTGTATTCCCGTCCCCGTCCTGTGTGAGGACAACATTTTCGTAGTCATGCAGTGAGCCCGAGTCCTCACGCTCGCCCGCTTTCTCCAACGAGTCGCTTGTTAGCACAACGATCTTATTGTCACCAGATGTGTTACTGTCTTTAACGGCTGAATCGTGTTGTGACTGAGACGGTGCATCATGGTCACTATCAACCTCCTTCTTCAAGTCTTGTTTCTCATCTGAATCTATGGCAGCTGCTTCAATGTTATCGTCCAGTAATTCCTCCTTCTTTGTCGACTGTGTTCAAGAGAAATGGCAAGCAATGGAAATGACACAACTATCTATTCTGCACACAAACCCCCCATGTCACACTGCCCCAGTCTATGCAGTCAACAGTACAGGCCATTCACAAGGCTCTCATGCACGTGTCAACATGTCATGCACACACTTTCATGTTAACAAACCTGTTAATGTGTACGTAGTTACGCAGTCACATAATATATTACTACAGCTATGGTAAGTTGCTGAAATAAAACTATTAATAAAATAAAAGTTATATAAATGACATACACATATATATTGTATCTTTCTATGATTATATAGCATTGTCAATTGATGCCATGATGTGCATAAAACGGTTTGCGCCAACTTCAATGCAAACAAAATAACACAGAGATTAAGAAAGTTCCAAGATTACGATTGTTGACCCATCAAATGTTGAATTAAACTGGCTCTGAAACAACTACTGTATTTGAGAGTAGTTCCTTTTTATATCCTGACCAGTATTATGAAGTGAAATTTTTTAATCTTTGTTAACTAGTTGTATGTTGTTTTGGTCACACAAAATGCCAACTATGTCTATGTGTATATATGTGAGTGTGCACAATACACTGCACATACAGGCACACACTCGTGTACTCACATACACGTATATATGTGAGTGTGCACATACAGGCACACACTCGTGTACTCACATACACGTATATAATATATGTGCACACTCACATATTATGTGAGTGTGCACAAACTTGACAGATGTTACCAACATGGCTGGTTTCTGTAGTATTTGGGTATGCATAGCAGGTTATAATGTAAACAAGGGGCAGTACACATGTGGGTTACAAAGCGGGTCATAATGCAAACAAGGGGCAGTACACCCGTGGGTTACATAGCGGGTCATAATACAAACAAGGGGCACTACACCCATGGGTTACATAGCAGGTCATAATGTAAAACAAGGGGCACTACACTCATGGGTTACATAGCGGATGATAATGCCAACTAGGGGCAGTACACCCATGGGTTACATAGCGGGTGATAATGCAAACAAGGGGCAGTACACCCGTGGGTTACATAGCAGGTCATAATGCAAACAAGGGGCAGTACACTCGTGGGTTACATAGCAGGTCATAATGCAAACAAGGGGCACTACACTCGTGGGTTACATAGCGGGTCGTAATGTAAAACAAGGGGCAGTACACACGTGGGTTACGTAGCAGGTCATAATGTAAAACAAGGAGCACTACACTCGTGGGTTACACAGCGGGTCATAATGCAAACAAGGGGCACTACACCCATGGGTTACATAGCAGGTCATAATGCAAACAAGGGGCACTACACCCGTGGGTTACATAGCAGGTCATAATGCAAACAAGGGGCAGTACACCCGTGGGTTACATAGTAGGTCATAATGTAAAACAAGGGGCACTACACTCGTGGGTTACATAGCGGGTCATAATGCAAACAAGGGGCAGTACACTCGTGGGTTACATAGCGGGTCATAATGCAAACAAGGGGCAGTACACTCGTGGGTTACATAGCGGGTCATAATGCAAACAAGGGGCAGTACACTCGTGGGTTACATAGCGGGTCATAATGCAAACAAGGGGCAGTACACTCGTGGGTTACATAGCGGGTCATAATGCAAACAAGGGGCAGTACACTCGTGGGTTACATAGCGGGTCATAATGCAAACAAGGGGCAGTACACTCGTGGGTTACATAGCGGGTCATAATGCAAACAAGGGGCAGTATACTCGTGGGTTACATAGCGGATCATAATGCAAACAAGGGGCAGTACACTCGTGGGTTACATAGCGGGTCATAATGCAAACAAGGGGCAGTACACTCGTGGGTTACATAGCAGGTCATAATGTAAACTAGGGGCAGTACACATGTGGGTTACATAGCGGGTCATAATGCAAACAAGGGGCAGTACACTCGTGGGTTACATAGTGGGTCATAATGCAAACAAGGGCAGTACACCTGTGGGTTACATAGTAGGTTATAATGCAAACAAGGGGCAGTACACTCGTGGGTTACATAGCGGTGATAATGTAAACAGGGGGCAGTACACTCGTGGGTTACTTTGAGGGTCATAATGTAAAAAAGGGGCAGTACAATTGTGGGTTACATAGTGGATCATAATGCAAACAATGGGCAGTACACTAGTGAGTTACATACATAACATGAATCACCTGCAATCGATCACTCTATGAGTTACAACAACATCAATCAAGTGGATAGTGTTGGATAGTGAACTGCCAGGCGCCTGTCATGGGCCAAGCATCTCTTAGCCTGTGTCATGCACCAAACCATTCCAGATGCAACTACCATGCTGAAACAATGTTGCAACATCTACCATGTTCATATTTTCTTTGTTTATATCTATGTCAAAGGTGTCTTCTTCGTAGTCACCGTCCTTCATCCCTGCATCCTCAGGCAGCTACAAAACACAGACAGTCATTGTGCACAGGAAAGGTCTACGTGATGGTGACCACATCTCGAGACATAATTATTATGAATACCGGAATACCATTAAATAAATGTCTAGGTTCATGCTAACCATTTCACAAATCACCAGTGGCTAAAACTACTAAGTTTGGCAAACAAATTTGAAGACTTTGTAGCTTCTGCAAATGTTGCTGGAGAAAAGTAAGTTGGCAAAGATAAAACAATCACATTAGTCATATGGCTAAACATGTTAGAAACATTAATCGAGAGTGACCAAAGAATCTAGCCAAATTGAGCAGGATGTCATTCATTGTAAATGAGTGATATCAATGCACGCCCATTATGCAATATAACTTATAAGAGAGTTACTGCACTCTATGTCTGGCAGTATCACTACTAGCTGACTGCAACGTTTCTTACCACAAGCACTAACATTTATTAGAGCAACAAGAACCAAAAATTATTTATATATCAAATGATACACTCTAAAGAGAACCAATGGATGCACTCTCTAGGAACCACTCAATATGAAATGATACACTCTAAAGAGAACCAATGGATGCACTCTCTAGGAACCACTCAATATAAAATGATACACTCTAAAGAGAACCAATGGATGCACTCTCTAGGAACCACTCAATATAAAATGATACACTCTAAAGAGAACCAATGGATGCACTCTCTAGGAACCACTCAATATAAAATGATACACTCTAAAGAGAACCAATGGATGCACTCTCTAGGAACCACTCAATA
>SDWI01001088.1:90811-103486 GCA_009193005.1 Lamellibrachia luymesi | reverse complement strand
GAAGCTGTCCGCAACAAGATCAAAGAAGCCATCGGACCATATGATGACCTTCTTACAACAGTTAAGAAGCGTAAACTGAAGTGGTACGGTCATGTATCACGATCATCTGGCCTTGCAAAGACTATCTTGCAAGGTACCGTAAGAGGGGGGAGACGATGAGGTAGACAGAAGAAGAGGTGGGAAGTCAACATCAAAGAGTGGACAGGAATGGAGTTCGCTGACTCCCAGAGGGCTGTCGAGAACAGGGAAACGTGGAGAGAGCTGGTTAGAAAGTCATCAATGGTGCCCCAACGATCCTTACGGGTTATGGGAAAGTGAAGTGAAGAAGAGAAGAAGTGTACATATCAGAGTAAAAAGTCAATGATTCACTAGTTAAAGTGTTGAACTGTATTGCCGTGAACCACAGTTGAGGTAAGTCACTGATATAAGCTAAACATAATAATGAAAACAATAATAATACAATCTGTCTTTTTTTAATTGCAATATCAGGGATTGGATCCAAGCTACTGAATCCTTACTAATTTTTTTGGGTCAATGCTTTTAATAGCATATTTTTTTATCTACAAGTTTCCTATTAGAAAGAAATCACTCAAAAATCAAATTGTAATGGTACCAGTCCAACGGTCATTGAGATGTGCTTTAAAAACAACATCCGGTGTTACTATTGATATTAGCTGTTGTGGCGACCAGATCCATAGTGATCATATGTATTATATCATTGTTTAATTATTCATAATTACTTGTCTGATATAAACATATTTTGGTTCTCTGGCTCATTCTTTAGCCAAGTAGTATATTTCCAATAAACAAGCATATGCATATGTGCCTGCATTGCAAGTAATTAGTCAGGTAACACGTTCTTTCTGTGTGTCTAATGCATCTGCTCCAGTATTGATTAGTAGATTGTGTCTCAAAGAGGTAGGTGGATGTGCAGTGACATCTTCATTCTTACAGGTGTGACTGGCACAATTAGAGTGCACTCTACAGTGGCTTGGACTGTACCATATGCAATCTCGTTGCCTAGCAATGCAGCTCATTAATTAGCAAAGATGTTTCTTTCATCTCTGTTGTTATAAACATGCATGGACATGCGTTGTACAAATTTAAAGTGGATGAAGGTACTAGGATTAGACTTTGAGCAGATTTGATAGTCATTAATTTATAATTTTGTATCCAAACAAAATCAATACAATCGAAATAGAAATAAAACACTTAGCTATTATGGCAAACAGCAGGCTAATTGGGCTGTACATACTACTGTACCCGTGTTTATGGTCCTATGGGCCTGTCATACTTCCATTTAACAGTTGTCGTGATTTGTGTGTTAGCGCAGGCTGAGACAGCCACGACACTGACAGTGGCTAGTTACCCGAGGGTCAGGATATTGTTAATCATTTAGGATGGCAAGTAATTTGAGAAAAACTTGTGCTATGATAATAATGTATAGACAACATGCCTCACCCTGGGTAAAACATATTTGGTTGACTGTTTACTGGAATGTAAAAATCCAGTTCATCGCATATAATTAAGAAATTATTGAGTAATAAGTAGATCTGTTTAGCATAACTTATATGGCAAATCATTGCTGTGGTAACATTTCATGTTGAGAAATCTTTTTCGAATGTTGCAGAAAATCTTGTTATGGTGAACTTGACATATTGTAATGGTGAAGTTGACATCATGTAATTGTGAAATTGAGATATTGTTTTGTTGAACATGACATCTTGCAAAACATTTTGTTGAGCAAAGTTCACATACTAAATCCTCAAGTGAAACATACATTTTTTATGTCCTGTTATTATATTTGTTAACATGTTTGTTTGACTAGCATCCCTCATTCCAGCCTTTTTTGTGAAATACCCCTTAGTGAAGAGGTAGGAGAGACGTGATCAGAACTCTTTGACTATCTTTGTTTAGATACTTTGTGTGACAACTCTGATGTTTTTATGCACACACGCTCTGTGACAATGTTGCAGTGATGACTTGTGACATCCCCCGTGACTGACGTTTACAAGACATCAGCCAAGTGCCTCCAATCACTAACACAGTGACACACTGCAATGTCATCATCACTAACATCAATGAGGTCACGTAGGAGAAGTAGGTCATCGAGTGGGTCGCATCGCTACAGTCGGTCTCGGACGTACTCGCGTAGTGACAGCGATGGTCAGTACAGCGACGACACGTTCTACTCGGATGATAACGTGTCAAGGCATTCGACAAAACCAGCAAAAGGCAAGCAACAAAAACATCCGTATGGTAGGTCCTGGTGCATGCAGCTTCCTTGCATGCTTTTATTTTGCTCTACTAGTCTGGTTTTTACTTTTCATTACTAACCGGAATATGCAAGTCTGTGGCTTGTCTCTTGGTATGGTGTGGTTTGTCTCTTGATGTGGTTTGGTTTGTCTCTTGATGTGGTGTTTTGTCTCTTGATGTGGTTTGGTTTGTCTCTTCATGTTGTGGTTTGTCTCTTGATGTGATTTGGTTTGTCTCTTGATGTGATTTGGTTTGTCTCTTCATGTGGTGGTTTGTCTCTTGATGTGGTTTGGTTTGTCTCTTGATGTGGTTTGGTTTGTCAGTTCATGTGGTGGTCTGTCTCTTGATGTGGTTTGGTTTGTCTCTTCATGTGGTGGTTTGTCTCTTCGTGTGGTTTGATTTGTCTCTTGATGTAGTGGTTTGTCTCTTGATGTGGTTTGGTTTGTCTCTTCATGTGGTGGTTTGTCTCTTCATGTGGTGGTTTGTCTCTTCATGTGGTGGTTTGTCTCTTCATGTGGTTTGGTTTGTCTCTTGATGTGGTGGTTTGTCTCTTCATGTGGTTTGGTTTGTCTCTTCATGTGGTGGTTTGTCTCTTCATGTGGTGGTTTGTCTCTTCATGTGGTTTGGTTTGTCACTTCATGTGGTGGTTTGTCTCTTCATGTGGTTTGGTTTGTATCTTGATGTGGTGTGGTTTGTCTCTTGATGTGATGTGGTTTATCTCTACCTAGTATCCAGTATGAAATGACATTTGTACACATTTGTTATTTAGTTTTGGTGAAATCATCGAACAAACTATTAAATAATTTGTTATCGGTTTCTTAATAGTGCAGTCCATGCAGTCAAAATTCTGCAAAAAAATACACAATTGGTTCAGCTCTCTCTGCTATAGCATAAAGGACACATGCGGTTCAGCTCTCTATGTTATGACATAAAGGACACAGGCGGTTCAGCCCCCTATGCTATGACATAGAGGACACGGGCGGTTCAAAGTCAATTATTTAGATGATTTTAACAAAAGTACTCAATCTTTTATTAAACCAACTGCGCATATTACTTAAACTATTCACATATTACTTGAACTATTCATATATTACTTAAACTGTTCATATATTACTTAAACTATTCACATATTACTTAAACTATTCACATATTACTTAAACTATTCACATATTACATGAACTATTCACATGCTATTTGAACATCAAACATTTTTACTCACGATGGGTTTAATCAATTGAGGAGGAAGTTTTCAGATAGAAAACAGCTTTGATGTAACCAGAACATACACTGACCTGCCATTAGTTAAACAGAGTTCATGCAAGATGGCCGTCAACATCACTATAGTGTCTATGTTCAAGTATAATGCACAATTTCGCGTCCCTTATCTCACTGTTGTGTTTTCCTTACTATTGAACTTTTCCTGTTCTTTTGCATGCTTCATTTGTGTTGTCCAGTAATTTGTTCAGTAGCTTTGTATTGTGCATTAATTTGTTTTGTACATCAGTTTGCATTGTCTTGTAGTTTGTAGTATCCTGTAGTTTGTAATGTCCTGTAATTTGCATTGTACAATAGTTTGTATTGTATGTGAAGTAGTTTGTATGTAAGTTAAGAAAAAGTAGTCACCTTTGAGAGACCAGCCGAGAAGACATGAAGCATTGGCCAACCTGGCTCCTCTGTAAAAAATATATAGAAAGATATCACATGTCAACAAGTTGCCAGGCATTTCTTGTGCGCACTCAGGAATGCGTGTGTCAGTGCACTGCTGTGTAAATGGGCATGTCATATAGCATGTGTCAAATGATGCATTTGTCATGCACTGCCATCATACCGTGGTTGCTGTTGTAACAGTCGAATCTCGGCTTACTGCCAGTGGCAAGTGTCCCTATGCTGTGAATTCCTTTGGACGGGAGAAAGTTACAACTGTGTGTCCTGATCTCGGCAGGATTTCTTGGATAAAATGACACTGTCTCAATGGGATAATGTGTGTTGTGATCAATGTAAAGTTATCCAGCAAGGACGCAGTGATAAATGCTGAATTATGCTGGACAAACACATCGTCTGCTGTGACCGTACTCTGTGTTAACTTAGGTGTTGCTAAGTGAAATGTGAAGATACAACGGAGAGGAGGAGTGACTCACCATAAAGACTCAAGTCTAAAGCTAAGTGCAGGGAGAGATAGCAGCAAACTCAAGGGCAAATGGAGGAATCTCAGAACAGGGAGGAATCTCAGAACAGGGAGGAATCTCAGAACAGGGAGGAATCTCAGAACAAGGAGGAATCTCAGAACAGGGAGGAGTCTCAGAACAGGGAGGACTCTCAGAACAGGGAGGAATCTCAGAAAAGGATGGAATTTCAGAACAGGGAGGACTCTCAGAACATGGAGGAGTCTCAGAACAGGGAGGACTCTCAGAACAGGGAGGACTCTCAGAACATGGAGGAGTCTCAGAAAAGGATGGAATCTCAGAACAGGGAGGACTCTCAGAACATGGAGGAGTCTCAGAAAAGGATGGAATCTCAGAACAGGGAGGAATCTCAGAAAAGGATGGAATTTCAGAACAGGGAGGACTCACAGAACAGGGAGGAGTCTCAGAAAAGGATGGAATCTCAGAACAGGGAGGAATCCCAGAACATGATGGAATCTGGGAACAGGATGGAATCACAGAGCAAGATGGAATCTCAGAACACAATGGAGGCTCAGAACAGGGAAGAAACTTGCAACATGATGGAGCCTCTCAACAGGGAAGAACCTCTGAAGAGGGAAGAACCTCTGAAGAGGGAAGAACCTCAGAAAAGGGATGGACCTCCAAAGAGGGAAGAACCTCAGAAGAAGTATGAACCTCCGAAGAGGGAAGGACTTCAGAAAAGGGAAGAACCTCAGAAGAGTGAAGAACCTTGGAAGAGGGAAGAACCTCAGAAGATGGAGGAACCTCAGAAGAGGGAAGAACCTCAGAAGAGGGAAGAACCTCCGAAGAGAGATGATCGTCGGAACATAGAAGAATCTGAGAACATGGAGAAAACTCAACACATGGAAAAAAATCAGCAAAGAGAAAAAAATCACCACAGCAAGAATCCTCACCACAGTCAGGATCCTCACCATGGTCAGGATCCTCAGCACAGTCGGGATCTGCAACATAGTCAGCATCTGCAATACAGTCAGGATTCTCAACAAAGTCAGGATCCCCACCACAGTCAGGATCATCACCACAGCAAGGATCATCACCACAGCAAGGATAATTACCACAGTCATGATCCTCACCACAGTCAGGATCATCACCGCACCAAGGATCCTCACCGCAGTCAAGATCATCCCTACGGTCAGGATCATCACAACAGTCAGGATCCTCACCACAGTCAAGATCCTCACCACAGTCAAGATCATCACTACAGTCAGGATCCTCATCACAGCAAGGATCCTCACCACAGTCAGGATCCTCACTGCAGTCAAGATCACCACCACAGTCAGGATCCTCACCGCAGTCAGGATGATCACGACAGTGACTGTAGTTATCACAGTTTGAGAGTTGTGAATGGTGAAATGAAGCATGCATCATGGAGACATGGCGGTGACCTTACATGGTTGCAGAAGTTAACACTAACTTACTCGTCACAGCGACTTCCTAAGATGAGATACTATGAAGGTATGTTTCCACAAGTCCACACCAACAGAAGGGGCTCCTTCTTCTTTTGACTCACACTGTGGCTGTGTATTCAGCTCAGTTTGGTGCCAGAAAAATGCCATATTAATTGAAGCCTTTTAGCCATGTTTACATTTGCAAGCAGAACTTTCTGACTGTGCAAACAAAGGTGGGAGCTGTTATGTAGCTCTATGTTCTCATGTCTTAATGCACAAAACTCGGGTTGCTGGGCAGCTATGTGCCTATTGTTGTAACCATCAAAAGTTTACTCCACACAATCAGCAACTGAAAGGCATGCCAGTATTTGAGTAGTATTTTAAGCAAACACCCATTTGTATTACAGGTCTGTAGACAAATGTTGTAGTTAAAATATTACAACAAAAACATATAGTTTGAGCAGGGTTGTTTGATTTAAATCATTTGATTTAAATCAATGATTTAAATCATTGATTTAAATCATTGATTTAAATCGCTCCAATAAAAAAGCATTGATTTATGATTTTTTTTTTACTTCCGGTTTTATAATCGCTAATTTGTATGAATTTAACACAAATAATTGTTTACAAGCGTCGAGATCAATAAAGTTTTGTATGTTTTTAATACAAAACACAAAGTGCGCACACTTGTGTAGCTGTATTGTCACCAGATAGCCTGATAGTCAAATATTTTATGACATTGTGTATGTTTGAGCTATTCCCTTTCTGAATGCAGTGAAGCCACACAAACTTGTCTTCCAGAGGAAGTATCTTTTCAACACAGAAGCCCTGAGTTAAAGTCCACTTATAGCTTGTGCTAGTTGTTACCAATTCAGTATGTTGACTCAGTTGTTTAATACTGTACCAGTTTGTATTCTGGTTAGAGACCCTTAGAGTACACAGAGCCCTGGACAGGTGCTAATCCACCCTATAGGCAAACAATAATTACCACTGCTACAGCCACAGACACACAGCATGCTTTCCTTTCCAAGACAGATTATGCAACTACAGGGGGTGAGGCCTTGTGGACATTGTCTAATGTCTTTATATAAGCAAAAATCATGTACCCTCTGTTAAGACAAGAACCCAAATCGATTTGAATATAACATGTTTGAAAGAGTTTACAAATTTAAACATTTATATAAATATCTATATACCAGATTAAAAAAAAAAATCAAATAAATCCAATTGATATATAAAAAAATCCTATTAAAAAATAATAAAAATCATGATTTTTTTCAACCCTGAGTTTGAGTCTAAATTACTAGCATTATACAATCTGGTATAATTGATCATGTAATTTGTTGATTTTATCATGTTTTCATTTTTGTACCAGGTATGGCGATAACATTTATGACATTATATTTTGTTAATCAATGTTACAAAACTACACGCATATAAATGTACCACCATGAAGTAAACATCTTGTGCTAATAAAACACAAGTCACATTAATCACATTGCTTGCTCGGTCTAACCAGGTAAGGGTGGCTAGTTTGCTTTGTTACTGTGTTGAATGCATCATGTTTATTTCTGACCCGCATGGGGTAGGGTAATTATTGCTTTATTATTTGCAGCACAAAAAACAAACAAGAAAAGGGGCGCAGTGAACAAGAAGACAGCGGTGATGACCCCCCGTAGTGTCGACACCCTCAAGCAACGCATACAGTCGGCACGGAGGAAGAAAGTCAGTGAGATAAAGAACGAACTCGAAGATGTATGTATGACACTGTCAACATGTCTGCCATGGGCTGTTGACATATTATGCACCCCCACGGGAATATCCATGCACATATCAATGGGCGTGCTTTGTAGAAATGACTGCTTTGTAAAGAGGTGGATGTATGTTTGTTTCCTGTTTGGTGTTATGTTTACAACAGTTCCTGTCATGGGATTCAAGGATAAGATGGCTGGCCAAAAAACAACATATAGTCATAAGATCAGTTCTTCTTTCAAAAACTGTGTTCATAATTTTTTTGTAGGTCTGCATGTTTTGCGGTACTTATATTTACTTAACTGCCCCACTTTCTTTGATGTGTATTTTATATGTAATTATGTTGTGTTTCAGGTAATATTTTATAGCATTAATTTTATTTCATTACTATTGGTTTTGTGTGTTATATACAATATCATTGCCATTTCATTGTTATTATTTCGGTATTATTGACATAATTTGAAATACAGGAGATTATAATTAATTTGTTATTTTAGATTGACATTTCATCTTCATTTATTTTGTTCTTTAATTATTATATTTAAAGCAACATCAGACAACTTGAGTTGCTTATAACTTTTAGCAATGTTAATCTAATGTGAACCACACATAAACTGTAACTATGTTAATCTAATGTGAACCACACATAAACTGTAACTATGTTAATCTAATGTGAACCACACATAAACTGTAACTATATGAGGACATTGTGATCCTTGTAGGTGAAGCTGCAGCTGCAGGAAGTCCAACAAGAGAACAAGATCCTGAAGAAGCAACAGCGTCTCCAGGACAAGGCCATTGTCAAGTTCCAGGCGACAGAGAATGACTTTCCCCAGCTCATTCGCAGACACTCCGCGGAGCTCCGGGCAGCCCGAGAGCAGCTCCGCGTGCAGAAGGAGCGCAATCGCGCACTGGAGCACAAGCTCCATGACAAGAATGATGAGTACGAGCACATGAAAAAACAACTCGGCAGGATGAAGGCCCTGGTGGAGGAGAAGAACCTCGGGGAGAGGGACGAGTTGAGTCGCAACCTCACAAGGGCTGAGGCGGAGGTGGAGGAGATCAAGGATAAGAACAAGGTGAGACGGAGGTTCTGTTAGGAGGGCGGGGTGAAGAGACAGGGGTTCTGTTAGGAGGGCTGGGTGAAGAGACGGGGGTTCTGTTAGGAGGGTGGGGTGAAGAGACGGGGGTTCTGTTAGGAGGGCTGGGTGAAGAGACGTGGGTTCTGTTAGGAGGTCAGGGTGAAGAGATGGGGGTTATGTTATATAATTTGTCTTAAGAAAATCTTAAATTTGATTTTCTATAAGATACATATTAAACTGGATAAAAACATAATATAAGATTTTGTTTTCAATCAAGAACAAATGAACACATTAGCTAGCTGAGGTCAATGTAATGACGTATTCTGATTAGGAATATACACCTGTAGTTCTTGGTAAGAGCCACAGAAATGTAAGAGACTCAGCCAGTGCCTTGTTGCTAGACGATATCTCTTTTTAGGAGTTGCAAAAACATGTTGAAAACCTGAAGAAGAATCATCGCCATGAGATCGGCATCGAGCGGGCGCGGCATAAGGAGACAAAGCAGCAACTGTCGGAGGTGACAAGGACAGTTGACACAGTCCAAGGACAGTTGAAGGTAAGGCGAGGTGTGCATCATCTGTCACTCTTAGATATCTCATCCTTCTTCTTCAGGTGCCATGTTTGGTAATGTTGGTGACCATGGCCCTCCACACAACTCTGTTATTTGTAGTTGTTAGCAGCGGGATGTCATTGGCTGATCTTTCAAGCCATACATGTCCTAGAAATTGCAACTGTCTTTGCTGGTCCTTGTACAACCTGCTCCTAGTAGAACCTGCTCCTAGTAGAACCTGCTCCTAGTAGAACCTGCTACTTGTACAACTTGCTCCTAGTAGAACCTGCTCTTAGTAGAACCTGCTCCTTGTAGAACCTGCTCCTAGTAGAACCTGCTCTTAGTAGAACCTGCTCCTTGTAGAACCTGCTACTTGTACAACCTGCTCCTAGTAGAACCTGCTCTTAGTAGAACCTGCTCCTAGTAGAACCTGCTCCTAGTAGAACCTGCTCCTTGTAGAACCTGCTCCTTGTAGAACCTGCTCCTAGTAGAACCTGCTCCTAGTAGAACCTGCTCCTTGTAGAACCTGCTCCTTGTAGAACCTGCTCCTAGTAGAACCTGCTCCTAGTAGAACCTGCTCCTAGTAGAACCTGCTCCTAGTAGAACCTGCTCCTAGTAGAACCTGCTCCTAGTAGAACCTGCTCCTAGTAGAACCTGCTCCTAGTAGAACCTGCTCCTAGTAGAACCTGCTCCTAGTAGAACCTGCTCCTAGTAGAACCTGCTCCTAGTAGAACCTGCTCCTAGTAGAACCTGCTCCTAGTAGAACCTGCTCCTAGTAGAACCTGCTCCTAGTAGAACCTGCTCCTAGTAGAACCTGCTCCTTGTAGAACCTGCTCCTAGTAGAACCTGCTCCTAGTAGAACCTGCTCCTAGTAGAACCTGCTCCTAGTAGAACCTGCTACTTGTAGAACCTGCTCCTAGTAGAACCTGCTACTTGTAGAACCTGCTACTTGTAGAACCTGCTCCTAGTAGAACCTGCTACTTGTAGAACCTGCTACTTGTAGAACCTGCTCCTAGTAGAACCTGCTACTTGTAGAACCTGCTCCTAGTAGAACCTGCTACTTGTAGAACCTGCTACTTGTAGAACCTGCTCCTAGTAGAACCTGCTACTTGTAGAACCTGCTACTTGTAGAACCTGCTCCTAGTAGAACCTGCTACTTGTAGAACCTGCTACTTGTAGAACCTGCTCCTAGTAGAACCTGCTACTTGTAGAACCTGCTACTTGTAGAACCTGCTCCTAGTAGAACCTGCTACTTGTAGAACCTGCTACTTGTAGAACCTGCTCCTAGTAGAACCTGCTACTTGTAGAACCTGCTACTTGTAGAACCTGCTCCTAGTAGAACCTGCTACTTGTAGAACCTGCTACTTGTAGAACCTGCTCCTAGTAGAACCTGCTACTTGTAGAACCTGCTACTTGTAGAACCTGCTCCTAGTAGAACCTGCTACTTGTAGAACCTGCTACTTGTAGAACCTGCTCCTAGTAGAACCTGCTACTTGTAGAACCTGCTACTTGTAGAACCTGCTCCTAGTAGAACCTGCTACTTGTAGAACCTGCTACTTGTAGAACCTGCTCCTAGTAGAACCTGCTACTTGTAGAACCTGCTACTTGTAGAACCTGCTCCTAGTAGAACCTGCTACTTGTAGAACCTGCTACTTGTAGAACCTGCTCCTAGTAGAACCTGCTACTTGTAGAACCTGCTACTTGTAGAACCTGCTCCTAGTAGAACCTGCTACTTGTAGAACCTGCTACTTGTAGAACCTGCTCCTAGTAGAACCTGCTACTTGTAGAACCTGCTACTTGTAGAACCTGCTCCTAGTAGAACCTGCTACTTGTAGAACCTGCTACTTGTAGAACCTGCTCCTAGTAGAACCTGCTACTTGTAGAACCTGCTACTTGTAGAACCTGCTCCTAGTAGAACCTGCTACTTGTAGAACCTGCTACTTGTAGAACCTGCTCCTAGTAGAACCTGCTACTTGTAGAACCTGCTCCTTGTAGAACCTGCTCCTAGTAGAACCTGCTCCTTGTAGAACCTGCTCCTAGTAGAACCTGCTACTTGTAGAACCTGCTCCTAGTAGAACCTGCTACTTGTAGAACCTGCTACTTGTAGAACCTGCTCCTAGTAGAACCTGCTACTTGTAGAACCTGCTACTTGTAGAACCTGCTCCTAGTAGAACCTGCTACTTGTAGAACCTGCTACTTGTAGAACCTGCTCCTAGTAGAACCTGCTACTTGTAGAACCTGCTACTTGTAGAACCTGCTCCTAGTAGAACCTGCTACTTGTAGAACCTGCTACTTGTAGAACCTGCTCCTAGTAGAACCTGCTACTTGTAGAACCTGCTACTTGTAGAACCTGCTCCTAGTAGAACCTGCTACTTGTAGAACCTGCTACTTGTAGAACCTGCTCCTAGTAGAACCTGCTACTTGTAGAACCTGCTACTTGTAGAACCTGCTCCTAGTAGAACCTGCTACTTGTAGAACCTGCTACTTGTAGAACCTGCTCCTAGTAGAACCTGCTACTTGTAGAACCTGCTACTTGTAGAACCTGCTCCTAGTAGAACCTGCTACTTGTAGAACCTGCTACTTGTAGAACCTGCTCCTAGTAGAACCTGCTACTTGTAGAACCTGCTACTTGTAGAACCTGCTCCTAGTAGAACCTGCTACTTGTAGAACCTGCTACTTGTAGAACCTGCTCCTAGTAGAACCTGCTACTTGTAGAACCTGCTCCTAGTAGAACCTGCTCCTAGTAGAACCTGCTTCTAGTAGAACCTGCTACTTGTAGAACCTGATCCTAGTAGAACCTGCTCCTTGTAGAACCTGCTACTTGTAGAACCTGCTTCTAGTAGAACCTGCTACTTGTAGAACCTGCTACTTGTAGAACCTGCTCCTAGTAGAACCTGCTCCATGTAGAGCCTGCTCCTTATAGAGCCTGCTCCTTGTAGAACCTGCCCCTAGAAGAACCTGCTCCTAGTAGAACCTGTTCCTTGTAGAACCTGCTCCTGGTGGAACGTGCTACTGGTACATAGCTGTTATGAATTCCGTGTTTTAAGACCTCAGAAGTAGAAATGGTGTATTTCAGTGAAATATATACTGACAAACAAAGACACTCTTACATTATAGAACACTTTCAAAAACACTTTTTATAAAATGCTGGCGTGACCATTTGTATATTCATTTATTAGTTTTTATTACATTTAATTTTTTTATTACATATTTTTTATGGTAGGACTACTTTTTATTAACATTTTAATAGTACTTAGAGTTATGATTACACTTTTTTAATAGAACTTAGAGTTATGATTACACCTTTATGTATTTACATACATAATTCTCCATCCATCGCAATCTTCTACCATTCTCTCCCAATCTCGGCTGTTCATCTCTGTCCTTTCAAGATCTCTCTTAGCATTGTCCCTCCATCTTAGCACTGTCCCTCCATCTTAGCACTGTCCCTCCATCTTAGCACT
>SDWI01001088.1:61107-88074 GCA_009193005.1 Lamellibrachia luymesi | reverse complement strand
CAAGCTACAGTACTTCAATTTACTTGTCAAGCTACAGTACTTCAATTTACTTGTCAAGCTACAGTACTTCAATTTACTTGTCAAGCTACAGTACTTCAATTTACTTGCCAAGCTACAGTACTTCAATTTCACCTGAGTGTGCGATATTAGCTTACTGCAGTTCTAACGTATATGTTTAGCTTACAGCAGTATAAGCATTGCCAGTTTAATGTATTAATTTTTTTAAATTTACTAATATCCATGATACCACATCAACTAACTGCTGAGATCAACCACCGAATAATATCCAAAAGGGTGGTTTGTAATATTTGTAACAATTTAAAAATGTAAATGGGGTTTAAAATGGTTCAGTTGTATTTTTGTGTTTTGGCATGGAGCATTTTTGGCCCAATATAATTGCCAGATTTCTCTTCAAGAAAATACTTTTGATAAATGAAATATTATGCTTGTTCGACTTTGCTAACTGTGCTGGAGTCATTCCATTCATTGCATTGGCAATATGCCAAGTACTTCCAATTGGTTTTGTTTGTGGGTAGGGGTATCAGTGGGTGGGGGTATCAGTGGGTGGGGGTATCAGTGGGAAGGATTATCAATGATATCCAATTTTTTTATTTGCATTTTTGGCCAAATCCCATTGTGTGATCTTTGACTGTCCTGTTCCTCTCTAACCCTGTCTCTGTCTGCTCGACCCCAGGACGACATATTTGATGGTGACAGTGATGACCAGGTAACTCATACTGCATGTCTTCATACAGTCTAACATCCTTATAGTTTGGTTCACTGTTCTGCATGCTTCCTCTTTATTTCTGGTGTATGCTTTCTCTTTATTTTTTATTGTTTGTTGTTTTTATCGTTTTAAAACAGATAATTGCTGCATTGCATATGAAGATTTTATAAAATTATGTATGTAAATTATTTTGAAAAAAGATCCAATTTTATACTCAGCTGTACTGACATTTTTATTAAACCCCTTTACTAATGTAAATCAATACATTTTTAGGAATAAAAAGCATGTATATATGTATATATTATATATTTAAAGAGTAAACTGTATGTAAACTGATTTTCATTGGTTTCATTGGAATGACAGTTTTGTGGAGCAATATAACAATATAACAATATACCATTGAATTTATTAGTATTTATATTATCTCGGTTGGTTAAAGATAATGTCCCCTGAACATACAAAACACGCTACTGTTGTCATCTCCCACCTCTTAATAGTTTCCACAATTTGGCAATTAATTAAAATATGTTAGGTTTTATTGTTTTATAAAATTCCTGATAGTAAATATATTGCAGCAATAAAGTTTAAAACATGAAGTATAGCATTGTTAATTTAGATATACTTTGAGATTGAAGCATTCAGAGAATTTGGGCATTACGATTCTATGAAAATCCCCATTGCTACAAGCTCCGTATCAGTCAACCAGTCGTACGTTCCCTTTAAAATGTCTGCATGTGCTTATAGCCACTTGTCATGTTATGAACCATTGTCATGTGGCATGCTTTAGACTGTTGTATTATACTCTTTCTACCTGTTTCTTGATGAATTTGATATCATTGAATGCTTCTGTATGCATAGAAGGAGGTATTCATTGATAGCAGCCTTGCAGAGATGCATTGCTAGATTGGATGTAGCTAGATAGATCTATCATTGGAATGCACATATTACGTGCATGCACACAATGACGTGCATGACAATGGAACAAATGGCTTTGCTTGAATGTCTTCATGTGTGCCTTTCTTCAAGCATGCATGCATGTCACAACACTGCACATGCATGCACACCTCTCCACTCGCTCCGGACAAACAACTGTGGACGTCATCGACAATGAATTCGCTCAAATGTGTTTGCAGAGGAACATACATGCCCCACCAGACAGGCAGACAGACAGTCAGACTGCCCGATCAGGCTTGGCACAGTGGACCAAACCCTCATCCCCAAAACAACAACTTTATCAGCTGCATCACCATCAGCCCAAACTTCAAACCATCAACACAGCAGACCTCGTTCCCAGTCCCAGACGTAATCGTCCATCCCCAGAGAAACTCAATTTCCAGTTCTCCAACTTCACCCCTTGGCAATCTGAAGACACCCCTGGGTACCCTCAAGACGTCTCCACACTCCCTCACAACTTCCCTGAGCGATCTTCCAACCCCCACAACCCAGGAAATGTAGAGTCGAACCAAAATCCTGCAACCGAAACAAAACCCAGTAATCCACATCCAACATTTGACACACACTATCAGTACAAACCCAGTGCGTCGACCCTCACAATGACACCACCAGCATCGACAGTTCAGTCGTCTGGTGACAAACCTACACCACAGGCTGCTGCTTCATCCGTGTCAACGACGGTAACTGCTTGCTTCTCTCTCAACACATCTAACACGTGTTGTGTGTCCCCACGCGACCACCGTGGTTGTGTCCTGCACTACTTGAGAATATGATGCGTGTACCTGCATGTTTTATTATTTTATTAACACTCTGTAATGCTTTGCACCAGTTTTGCACTTTGCACAACTTTGTACCGCTTTGCACTTTAGTTTTCTGTGTTTATGTCTGTCTCCACACTTGTTCCTCCTTGCTAAATGTCTTGCATGCATGTTTGTACAAGGTTACCGATGGTTACGGAACTAGATTGACTTGGGTGAAGTGATGTGATTTGATACTAGTTCAGCAAGTCTCAGTACAACAGTGCAGGACTGATTGTTCTGAACAGATAATAAAGCATCAAATCTGGCACGGTGTACTTCAGTATTTCATGTCCAGTATTAGAAGAGGAACAAGTTGAAGTTTAAATGTGAGGTCTGTGTTAAAGGGGTGTTTAAAATATACTCTCAATAATGAATTTTTGTAGCCACCTTGTTTCGGGTCTGGTCTGTCACTCGGGGAACTGTGCCCCTTAATTCACACTGCCATCTGGTGGTCCAACAGACAACCCATCTATCTGGTAATGATTGCAGTAGAGAAATGTTGTGACAAATAGCTGTGTTCAAGTGTCTTGCTCTCCTGTAAAAGCATATTACTGAATGGTGCATAGATTGAATACAACAGCCAAGGGCACTTGTCACGTTTCAAAGGTTTTCTAGTTAGCCAAAAAGATGTTGATAACAAACTTGGTTTGTAGAATGTGACATAATAACCAATTGGGGGGGGGTAAATTCAGCAAGAAACAACGGTAGTTTTGGACACCAAAAGAAACAGTCATGATTGAGCAGCACAGCTGGACATGGAACATTCTTGCCATGTGTTATGCTTTATTATCAAAGTCAACAGTTTTGCCCCAATCTTGTAACTTATATTATGATGAGATGTTGATAATACACAAGACAACTAGTTTGAAATAGATATTTCAAATATTTCAGTTTCTCATGAATCATAAGGTCCCAGTGTTATACTACATGTTTGAAATAAGCATTCCTGACTTTATATCTACAGAACTATTTCACATTTCATAATAACAACTTCAAGAATATAAACATTTAAATATATATTGGCATACCTATCTTAAATGGAAGTGCTTACATTCTGTTTAAAATAATTCTGTTTCACTGATCTTTCATCACACCTTTTTCAAAACAGTGTCTTTGTAAGTATCTAGCATGTCAATATAGTATCGTATTATAAGTTATAATTTCAGACTTAGTATTAGACCACATACAAGATATTTTTGTGTAGCAATCATAGCAAAAATGTATTCAGCAATAATCTTTGTTCACTTACTGTTAGTTCAGTAATATTGTTTTCATTAATTTCTGTCATTTTTAGACATCTCGTTCTGTTTTTCTTTGTGTGTGGTGAAAAGGTTATATTTTCTTTTATAATTTGAACCTGCATTTTTTTCCAACCCATATTTGGAGATTTATGATTATGTGTAAGTAGAACAAAACAAAATGGCTGCTTTAAAAAAATTAGTAAATAGTGAACTGTTGAGATGGATGGGAGAAAATGGAAACTGTTGAGATGGATTAGTGCCCTGCATGGACCGGGCTTTGGGTCCAGGCCCGGCCCGGCCCGGCTCGCAGCCCGTGGGCTGGGCCTCTACATAATTTTGCGGGCTGGGCCAGGCCTAGGCCTACATATTGCAGGCCTGGGCTGAACATTTTTTAAACACATCGGGCTTGGGCCGGGCCTGGGCCTTGTGTGAGCGGGCCGGGCCTGGACATAATAAAAATATTCATACAAAACCCAGATTATTAATTTTATTATTAATAAAAACTGATTATAAATTGTAATTCCGGTTAATGAATGCTTAAAATTATTTCTTTAGTATTATATAGTTGCAAATTGAGACCTTGCATGGAAGTATGAATGACACTAGTGCTTTATACATCGGAATGCAGTTTAACCTCTTTTCAACAATGGGACTTCCTATGGTATCATTTTAATAATTTGCATTCTTTTAATAGAGACATTTCATACAAAATATATGCATAGTCGCATGCCCATATATTTGTATTGTAATTCTTTAAACATGTACTGACTTTCCAAGACACTGTGACTGGAGTAGTGGCACTTGTTTCACTGGTTTCATCACAGTTAATACATGTTTCCCATCATTCTTCTTCAGCTCAAACTTAACTTCCTATCCCTTAATCTGTGATGTCTAGACTCTGTAAACCGCATATTTTTGGCATGAATGTAGCCTTTTGCATAGTTATAAGGCCCCATACCAGGCCACTTAAGTTCACCTGGCTGGAAGCAGCCAGCACCAAATGTTTACATTAGACATATTTGCAGAGGCAATCAAGCCATGATTAACCACCAACTTATTACCCTTTGACCCAACCAGTGGACATTCTATTGTTTAGGTCTTCCCTCCAAACATTGCCTGCCTAAATGACCAGTCCACTGGCCACTGCCCACTACCCAGTAGTGCCAGGACCCAGTACCCACCCCAGTTGGTAATTGGCATTTTTCAGTTGTGTGAACTAGTGTCTACTATTTAGTGTCTACAATTTCCCCAGTACTGATTCATTCACACTTGTACTAATTCACATGTCTCAACCTGATCTGTCTCAGGCTAGTGACTGCAGGCCTGCTGGAAATGCCACTGGGTGTCAGTGCCAGTGAGTGACATAGTTGCAGCTAGTACTAGCTACTAGTTAGATACTACTAAACAACAACTGACATTAGTATTTCAGTAGTAAACATTATACATTGTTCATATATTGTTTTATTTTTATATTATTTAATAAAACAATAAGTCTGTTTTACAGTTTATTTGTGTTTCGTCTTTCTTATAAAAATATAGGTTTATCTTCTCTAAACTTAGCGGGCCGCGGGCTTACCTGTCTTTGGCCTACGGGTATGGGCCTGAAACTTGCGGGCCGGGCCAGGCCTAGGCCAAACATTCACGGTCTGGGTCAGGCCTGAGCCTAAATTTTAGTTTGCAGGCCTGGACCGGGCCGGGCTTGAAAAAGTTTTGCAGGCCTGGGCTGGGCCTGGACTCTAACTGCTAATTGCGGGCCGGGCTTGGGCTCAAATTATAGCCCCGCGCAGGGCACTAAGATGGATGGGAGAGAATGGAAACTGTTGAGATGGATTATATGTGATTGTAATTTGTTGCAATATTATTTTTATTGAACTGTTCAACTTGCCCTGTGTAATGTCTTTATATATAATGTCATTATATATGATGACATTATATATAATGTCATATATAATGTCATTATATATAATGACATATATAGACATTATATATAAATGTCTTTATATATAATGTCATTATATATAATGTCGTTATATATAATGTCATTATATATAATGTCTTTATATATAATGTAATTTTATATATAATGTCATTATATATAATGTCTTTATATATAATGTCATTATATATAATGTCTTTATATATAATGTCTATATATGTCATTATATATAATGTCATTATATATAATGTCTTTATATATAATGTCATTATATATAATGTCATTATATATAATGTCATTATATATAATGTCATTATATATAATGTCATTATATATGTCTTTATATGTCTTTATATATAATGTCATTATATATGATGACATTATATATAATGTCATTATATATAATGACATATATAGACATTATATATAAAGACATTATATATAATGACATTATATATAAAGACATTATATATAATGTCATTATATATGTAATGTCTTTATATATAATGTCATTATATATAATGTCTTTATATATAATGTAATTTTATATATAATGTCATTATATATAATGTCATTATATATAATGTCTTTATATATAATGTCTATATATGTCATTATATATAATGTCATTATATATAATGTCTTTATATATAATGTCTATATATAATGTCATTATATATAATGTCATTATATATAATGTCATTATATATAATGTCATTATATATGTCATTATATATAATGACATTATATATAATGTCATTATAGATAATGTCATTATATATAATGTCTTTATATATAATGTCATTATATATCCATTGAGGATGCATCATTTTGAATGTTTTGAACAGTCCCAAGGACTGGATACCATGCTATATAAGAACGTACCTTTATCATTCTGATTGATTCTTAAGTTATTCAAAAATTAAGGTATTAAAGTATATTACATGTAAGTTTTGCATATGCATGTTTTGGCGCAAAATATGCACATACATATACTGAATCATGCACATCATAGTTTCCTGCAGTTTACATGCATGTCTTACACATTTTCTAAAATGTTTCGATCTTACTAGCGTAAGAGACATTCCTTATGCTGCTGTGACAATCAGTGGTGCCACCTCAAGGAGCCTGAATAATCAAGGCTGGTCGAGATCCAATCAGTATACCCCAGTTTGACCAGCGAGGCCCCTTTGTGTGCTGTACATGTGGCGAACCAGTGGACTAGATAATAACAACATGTGCACATTTTGAGCGGGATCGTTTGTGGGATGTACAGATTTCTTACATATTTTTGTAAACAGTCACCACTTAAGGTTGGCACCTATGGCACATGAACATGCACGCACAGCATGCACGCATGCACGCACACTATACATAATGTTGAGGTGTCTTCAGCGTTTGTCTCTGTTACTAGGAGGGAGACCTGCAGCGAGAGCAGGAAGCCCGGAGGAGAGAAGAGCTCTATGCGGAGCAGCAGGAGACAGATCGAAGGAGAGTGGAGCAGGAGGAACACAACAGAGAGCTGGAGCGACTCCGGGCACTGGGAGACACGGAGCAGGAGCAACGACTCCAGAGGGAGCATGAACAACAGGAGGAACAGCGACGGAGGGAGGAACAACAGAGGAGAGAAGACCAACAGAGAGAGGAGCGGGAGCGGCGGGAAAGACAGAGGCAGGAGGAAGAAGAGGAACAACAATGGAGGGAAGAACGGGAACAGCGCAAAAGGGAGGCAGAGGTGTACGAGCGGGAGAAAAGGGAGAGGGAGGAGCGGCTGGCACGGGAGAGGGAAGAGGAGAAGAGGAGACGGGAGGTTGCTGCTCAGCAGGAGAACCAGGAGGAGCGTCAGAAGAAGGACCTGCTCCTGGCGCGGCTCAAGGAGATGGATGCCAACAAGGACGGGAGCGGCTCACGGCGTGGCTCCACCAACGAGTACTCATTCAGCAAGCCCATCGACAACATGCACCACGGGCTGCCCGCGTACGACTCGCCCGTGGGCCGCACCCGTGGACGCCACCTCGCCATGGACCAGAGCGACGATGATGTCGGTGGCTACCAACCGTCGTTTGAGCCCAAGAGTAAGCGGAGTGCGGGCAGTGGTGGTCCAGTTAGGCATGCCAAGAAGTCTGACCTCATGACGGAACTGTTCGGGGCCAGCACCACTGTGAAGACATCACCGGTCCAACAACCACCAGATGACAGCCTGTTTCTTACGACACTCAACAACAACAACACCAGCAGTACCGAGATGCGTCATCATGACACGTCTATGACGCTGTTTGGCGGCGGAAGCGCTTTCCTCGAAGATGACCATAACGAAGTACCGCCGCGGAACCAGACACTGTTGCCGCGTCGCGGTCGGCAACCAACGACAACAATTCACACTCGACCGACGATAAATGCTATTGATGACTTTGACGATGACATAGAAGAGGTAATTTTGTAGCAAGAGTGCAAAATATAGTGTAGCTATTTGTTGAATGATTTATGTGGAGAAAGACAAGATTTTATTGCAAAAATATAATCATTCTGTAGCAGGGAAGTAATTTATTCTGTTAAATGTTACGAGTTATTCCAGTGAGTGTTACATGTATAAAGTGAGTAAAAGTGTTTTGTGTGCCCCTGTAAGTCAGAGAGTAGATATTATGATAGAATAAATAATTTTCTGGTGTGGCCATACATTATCAACTATGTGAACTACATATGTAAAGGAGCTTACTTTTACCATACTGAATTAATTAATGAGAAACAAGAGCACAATTTGTATTTACAACATTTTATTCCTAGACTCTCACTGTTATACAAAAAAGTAGATAAAACAAGTACATTCAAGCATTTAAGTCTCGCCTGCATTTGAAAACACCACAATGACATCACTGGATATTGGTGGGTGACATGTGAAATGAGGTTACATTTATGTTGAAATATGTAACCATGACAACTCGCATGGGTAAAATGGCTCAGGTTAAGATGTTTGTATGACTTATAAGTTGCATACACGGTACAAGTATACAGACTGGAAATTTGCTAACATTTAGATATAAGATGTTCATAATTATTAAAAACGTAAATAACCAAACTACAAATTTAAGAATATTCTGTACGGACAGGTATTTAGAACTTAAAATTGTATTCTGTTTGTGAATTTGAATGCTGTACTGTAAGGCGTGCAGTAAGAGCGTAGCATATTGTATGCTCGTTGAAGGCACAGTTCACAACATCTACAATGTTCGGCAGTTTGCATGTATGCTGCCAGCATGCATTTTAGAAGTATATTGTATAAATTGTTGTGAACGTAATCACATATTTTTGTATGTTGCCCAAGTATCTTGTGCAGGGTTATCACATCCATGCATGCCGAATGCAGATATAAAGACTGTTCACTTTGGGGATAGATGTAATATTGTATGTTTTAATTAGGATGTGTTCTATGGATAACCTCATCAGAAACCATCTATTGACATCAATTAATGGGTTCCAAATTGTAGGTCTTTCAACATTCTCGATTGTCATATGTTTGCAGTATTTATTGTATTTGTTTGTCATTTGATGTCAAAATGACTGGGCAGAAGCCAGAAATACTAAAATGCTGGGTAAATAGAGCAGTGTCTCAGATAGACATCTAAGTAGGAATAAAATCATTGGTCAAACACCTTATAATGTTTTACTAAGTTTTATGACATTGTAATAAACACTGCGATAGAAGACAGACATAAAGTCATCCACAGAAGCATATGAATGGTGTTGTCTTTGTTCCCTTCCTTCAGCGGCCTTCAAGGCTCAACACCTTAGCTCAGTGCAGCAACTTCCACTTCCTGCCATAACACTTAAGGGAACGTACAATGATTTCTATTAACATTTCTTACGGGACATATTCACACTGCATTTATTAGTGCTGATAACATTTTGGTTGGTTAAAAATAATATCTACGAAACGTGCTACTATCGTGATATTTAATATTTCAGAAAATACACAATTTGGCAACGAAATAAAATATGTTAGTTTTACGACATGTAGAGTGCACTTTATGTTTCCACCAGGTGATTTATTGATTTCTCCAATTCCAATGGTAGATACAGTATAAATACAGTGTAAATACACCACGGCAGAACAGATTAAAACAGATAATTTACTTTGTAAATTTTTATGTAAGTACTTTTGAGATCGAAAAATTCTGAGAATTGGGACGTTTTAATTATACAAAACTCCGACTAACTAAGCATCAGTTGACCAATGAAGTGTTGTACATTCCTTTAAGTGAACCTGTAGACACGTTTGTAGGCAACTGGGCCTCTCAGAGGTCAGTCCTCAGTGGTCAGACCTACGTCAACAGTTCCTTGGTGTGACTAACAACCGTCCGACACACGATGAGCCAGCAGGTTATGCTGATCATTCCTGCAACACATAATCCCACCACTATCTAGACAGGCACTCAATTATACATATACAGCTGAGTGAACTAGGGAGTGAAAAAAATTGCTGAGGCTTCAACTTGACAGCAGCTCAAATTTGTTGAGCATTTGAAAGAACCCTTTTATATATTTGTTTCAGACCAATTTTGCCAGAAAAAACAAACCTATCTAGTATTTTTTATTTAGTTTTGGTTGATATCATCGGACAAACCATTAAATTATTTTTTACCGTGTCAAGTCAAAATTATTTGCATGTTAGTCAATCTAACGATTATGTTGATGATCTTAACAAAAGTATGCAATCTTATTAAACCAACTGTGTTATTTAGTGTTCACACACTAATAACTACACACTTGAACATCAATAAACCTGATTTACGATCAACTGAGGAGGGAGAGTTAACTGAGACAATCTGAGTGCACACACCTGGAGTGCCTAAATCAACCGAGGAGGGAGAGTTAATTGAGACAATGTGAGTGCACACACCTGGAGTGCCTAAATCAACTGAGGAGGGAGAATTAATTGATACAATCTGAGTGCACACACCTGGAATGCCTAAATCAACTGAGGAGGGAGAGTTAATTGATACAATCTGAGTGCACACACCTGGAATGCCTAAATCAACTGAGGAGGGAGAGTTAATTGAGACAATCTGAGTGCACACACCTGGAATGCCTAAATCAACTGAGGAGGGAGAGTTAATTGATACAATCTGAGTGCACACACCTGGAATGCCTAAATCAACTGAAGGAGAGTTAATTGAGACAATCTGAGTGCACGCACCTGGAGTGCCTAAATCAACCGAGGAGGGAGAGTTAACTGAGACAATCTGAGTGCACACACCTGGACTGCCTAAATCAACTGAGGAGGGAGAGTTAACTGAGACAATCTGAGTGCACATACCTGGAGTGCCTAAATCAACTGAGGAGGGAGAATTAATTGAGACAATCTGAGTGCACACACCTGGACTGCCAAAGGGGAATGAGATGAGAGACGAGACAGGATACAGCCAATCAGCCGACAGCTCCAGTAGCGGGACACCTCGGTACATGAAGACCAAGCTCAGTAAACATAATATCTGCAATCAAACGCACAATCACATTTCTAAATACAAAAAAGTGTGCCTAAGTTGTGTAGATAAAATAACAGTATAGTTGCTGGTGGTCAGGGCTGGGGTCAATTCCATTTAATCAATTCCAATTAAAATTCCTTTCAATTTAATTTAATCAATTCCAATTCAAATAATTTTTTTTCAATTCAAATTCCAGTTCAAATCTTTCAATTCCAATTCCGAATTAATTCTATGGGAGTTTTTTCAAAGCAAACGCATGGGATAATGGTAATATGTAATTGTAATAGACGTTTTTTTTCCTGTAATAGTAATAGAGGAACTTGTTTTCAAAAGTAATAGTAATAGATCCTAAAGTAATAGATAATAGCCTTATTACTTTTTCTATTACATCTATTGCTGCAAACTTACAAAATATCAGGTTTGTTTGCATGTTATTCCAACTGCTAGTAATTGTAAACAATGTACAGACAATTGCTGAGCCGTTATTCAAACAACATGAAAAGACCAGTAGGCTGATCATTTTATGGTTTCAGAAATACCTGCTCAATGAAACCATGCAGGAGTAGCAAGTCAATTACTATTTTTTGGGGTGCCTCATTGGGGTGGCTATGGCTTCACATATTCCTAGCATACACAAAGGCCATGGTTTCAGATATGTGCAGGCAGACAACAAACGTTACCCTAGAGCAGGAGCTACACCCTGTATTGAACTCAAAGTAAGTTCATCACACCCCACCAGAACATCTGAGTTTTTTTTCAATTGCCACATGGTAACATTGCCACGCAGACCCTTTGTTCAAATTTGGACAAATGTTCTCACCTCAGATCTTAAAATGGTGTACAAATGTATGTTTAGCTGCTACAAAGACTTTGAGTTCATATACAATTCCAGGGTTGGATTGAGAACCACACTGGAAATAAAACCAGATTGCACCAGCGCAAGAAAGTGAGGTTCAATTCATTTTCTTCCAATTCAACGTACTTAAAATCTTTCAATTCAAATTCAAGTTCTCCTTGGTGAAAATCTTTTAATTCAAATTCAAGAATTGAATTGAATAATTCCAATTCATTTTTAATTCACCCCAGCCCTGTTGGTGGTGGTGAATTGGCATGTTGCTCTCAAACATAGAGGACACCATTTGCTTCGTCCCTGGAACTATAACTGGAATCTGACACAAGATGCTTAGGGAGAAGAGAGTACTTACCACTTGACTGAAGTACATTATTTGCAGCTCACAGTTCAAATAAAATGCAAAAAAACTGATTGTGTGTCAGTTTGTAGTGATTGAAAAGTAATACACTATTATTACTTTTGAATAAATCTCATCTATTACATATTATTTATAAATTATCATTACACCATTTCTGGTACCGAGATGGAGCAATGAGAATATCTGCAATTGCTATGATATTGGGAATTAATCATAACATCAGGTTAACCCACAGAATAATTGCATAAAGCATCAGCTTTGATTGTTCTCCAGTGTCTCACCTGTAATAATCGACTTCCAACACGTAAAAAGAGATTTATTTTCACCAGCTTTTCTCTTCGCAACTTTTCTGAAAACACACAGATTGTTGTTATGGCAGTTGAATTGTTAACATAATATTTCTCAATCATTCTTTCTTTAATTGCAATACTTCACAGACATTTACATGTAAGCTTCTCTGTTGGTCAGTGGCATCAAACCATGCTAACTATATATATTTCATTAATTTTCATTTTCATTACTAAACCACTTTCAACATAGATGTTGACAAATCAGCTAGAACGATGAAAGAAGAATTATGAAGATTAATGAATGAACATTGCATAGCTCTTGCTAGTTCTGGACAGCCACATCAACAAAGAGCAAAGCATCATAAAACAAACTAAAAAACGTGTTAAGCGAACAAGGACCATTCTGAATCTTACTGTAGCTGTTCAAGTTTCCTGTCAGTTTATTGATTTTGCGTTCTGTCTTTGCATATTTGGCAAACTCGTCCACCATGTTGATGGAGCTTAGCTCTGTCTGTTTCTCAAGTAACTGTGATGACAGATCTTCTTCCTCTCGCGTCTTTGGAGACAATTGTGACAACAACTACAACACAATAGACCATGATAGATAATGTGACATTTCACAAGGAAATAGTGATCCTCATTTATTGAATAGTTGAAACTTACATTTGCGATTAACAAAAGTTGCCATTAAATTTCTACAACAAATTGGCATCAGATATTTTTTGTAGAATGCAGGTAAAGCTTGTCTTATCATGAGCCACATGAGTTATCATCTTCAAACTAGCACTGAAACTAGCTAATTAACATCTTATATAATATTGGGTAATATTCATAATGCACTGGTGGTTGTAACAAATACTTCTATATATGTTACCTAGCCCATGATAAAAAAATAGAAATTGAGGCGTGGAGTAGCAAATGATTGCATTAAAAACTACCTTTTGAACAGGAAGCAATTTGTAAATATTGACAGGTGTGTCTCGGAGCTATTAGATGTCACATATGGAGTTCCGCAGGGGTCTATTTTAGGTCAGAGATTAGTTGTCTTCTATGTTAATGATATCTGCAATGTATCAAAGTTAGTAAAATTCATACTTTTTGTAGATGATACGAATATATATTTTATGCTGGTAACAATTTATCAGAACTATGAGATATGTTAAACAGAGGACTTGCCAAATTGTGCGTATGGCTTGCTGTAACCCAATTATCACTAAACTGATCAAAAACCAATGATATGTTATTCAGGAACCGTCCGCCAGATGTTGACATTAATGTGTGCATAAATAATGAATGAATAATCAGAGTATGTGTAAAAAAAATTCTGGGACTATTTATTGATGACGATCTGAACTGGAAACATCACATTAAAGCTGCTTCCTCAATGTTTCGGCCCATCGCAAATCCAGTTAATTTATGTCTAAATGTGTAGTGTGTGACTAGTTTGTGTGTGCAGTCTGTTTAATAAAAAATGCCTATTTTTGTTCAAATCATCAAAATAATTGACTTCAGGCATTAGACCTGGTAAGGACCAAAATAGTGGATATCCAAAATGCCAACCATGGGCATGACTTCAATCCTCCTGCTGACCACATGACAGTTACAAAATTTCACCAAGGGTGAAAATCGTGATTTTTCAGCATTTCAATTTTTCACTTCACTTAATGCTTGAACAAGCATTAAGTAATTTAATAGTTTGTCTGATGATTTCACAAAAACTACATATAAAAGTTGCACAGATGAGCTAGCATGTTGCAGTGGATACTAGGCAGATTTTGTTTTTCTCAAAATTAATTTGACATGTGACTAGCCAAAAAATTATTGAGGAAGCACCTTTAATATGGTTAAAACAAAACTGTCAAAAGTTGCAGCAATCTTTTACAGAGCAAGTTGTCTAATTAATCATGACTGAATGTACATATTGTATTGTCTTATATGTTGTAGGCACTGTATGCATTAGCTGTGGATTTGTAATTAATATTTATTTTAAGATATTGTATTTGCATCATACATAACTTTACTGGTCGGGGATGAACCATAGATAAGTATCACACTTCTGTTCACTGTTCTGTTCCCTTTCCACCAACACTCTATTGTTTATTTTTTACATGTTGCAAATGGTGTTGTATTTTGTAATAATAGAATTTGTACTGTTGGTTATTGGAAATAAATTACTAATGATGATGGCTAATACATCTTGTAGTACAATTCTTCCAAAAGCATCGAACACATTAATAATATGTTCTAGGCGTAATACTAATAACACGTAAGTACTAATTTACACTTACTTTGGAGAAAAAACTTAAACGAATGCGACATTTTGACCTATCTACTGCGAACCTTATTCACTGGTAGTGGTACGTGAACAAGGTCTGCAGGGACAGGTCGAAACATCGCATTTGTTTCAATTGTTGCTCCAAAGTGTAAATTATTACTTTCTAATTGATCTTGGTGCCATGAACAATATATTTCATAATTAACATAGTTATACTGCAGACAGCTCATTATTGGGTTAACGTTTGAGTGGTTGTGGTGGTTTGTGCACATGTGGGGGTGGGAACTTTATGTAAAAACGTACTGTTTAGGCATGTAATTTAGTGTTGATCAAAGTTGTTCGATGCGGTTTCCTTCACTAACCAGAGTTAGTTTCCTTGAGTCAGAGACAGAGTGAATGTGGTTTGGGGCTTTTATTAATGACTAATGACTGTCAGTGATTTAAGCTGGGCCTGGGATAGTGTTCCATATGCAAAAGCTTGGAGATAAATAATACATATAGCTATACATTTAGTGTAGGTTTGCGCAAGAAACGATGATAACAAAATGCTAGAAAACTGTCCATGTCTCATGAAAGTAAGATAATAAAAATGCTAGACCGGCAGTGTCATAGTAGTGTGGGCGATAATGCAATGCAACGGTTTTTATTTGACATTTAGAAGAAGATGACATTGAAACAAACGCCAAATTTACATTTGTCACTTTACGATACCAAGCTGTTTACTCACTCTGACTGCTATACGTGACAGAAACAGGGGCAACATTGCAAATAGTGCAACTAAAAAAAATACGACAAACAACAACACCGCCATGTTGCAAATGTCCTTGACCCCCGCGACAAGTGTCGTCCTCTGTTGGGACTCGGAATGGAGGCGGACGAAGTCCTGTTGTGTCTTGTGATGACTATTTTCTGTCATTTTAATTCCACGCGAGCTGTAATCATCATCATGTGATTTGAGAGTTAGTGTACATTCTTTGTAAATGTTATATTTTCTATATAGTCCAATCTAGCGGGGTAGTAAACAGTTACATGAACATGAAACAAAACAGTACGCTTCTAGCTTTAAAAAGGGTTATCCATTTATATTTATAACCAAAATAATAGTATTATATGACACATGACATTGCCTAAATATCCCTGGTATCCCTATTTTAACTCATCACTGTTATCTCAGTAGTGAATTAGGTAATGACTAATGTATGGATGTGACTGTTTACATTGTTAATAACTGTCTGTGGCATATATTTTAAACATGGATATTTACAGCTTATTTTGGCTAATTCATTATTTATTAGCGTGTCTTTGTTAAGTTCCTTAGTGAAAGTCTTAAATGACTGAAAGATACTAAAGAGTGCAGTCGGCTAAGGATTGAACCTTGAGGTACTCCAGTGCCGTGGACATTTGTAATATTTTCGATAAGATGTCATTGAATTCAACGAATTGAGTCCGATTTGTTAGATAACTTTCAAGTAGTTTTAGAGCTGTCTTTTTTACACCATAGTGGCTTAATTTGTTCAACAATATTTGATGATCTATAGTGTCAAAGGCTTTCGATAAAAGAACAGAATCGAAAGGTGCAACTTCCCAGAGGACAGCAATGGGTCAATATGGCTTCTGTTTTGCAATAATTTATATCTCATATCTCAAAGAAATGCTAATACAGTGTATGCATGGTGCAGGTGTGATCTAGAGTGGCGAGGCTGACATGGCTGTCAACATCTTCCATGTCCAATTTGGCCTCAATGAAACTGAGCTGACTCAAGCCTTGGAATCATGTCAATACGACCTGGCTGAGAGACTGATCAGAGAGGCCACTAGTGCATCCTACCTCGACGAAGGTACACATTTTAACAACATTTAACAAGATTTGCCATCCAGGCAACCCAGATGGCAAGTGGACAAGGAAGCCATTGGCTTAATTGAGACTTGAACAATTTTCATCAACGTGTAACCTGCCCTCCTGACATATGTGTCAAACCTGCTTTTAAACACATTCACGCTGCTAGCAGTTACACAATCCATACAATTTGTTCCATTCATTTATTGTGCTCTGTGAGAAAGAGTACTTCCTGATATCTAATCTGCACTGATCCTTTACTAATTTTACCTCTTGTACTCTAGTTTTTCTTGAGTGAAAAAAACATATTTCTATAAATATTTTCATACCCATTCAATATCTTAAATACTTCAATTTGATATCCTCTTAACCACTTGTCTCTAGGGTTGTTAAGCCACATTCTTTCAGTCATTCTTCATAACTTAGGTCTCTCAGTTCTGGAATAATTTTAGTTGCTCTCCTCTGTATTCTTTAAATCGTATCTATATCCTTCTATATCTACTCTAAATGAGGCCTAACCATTGCTTTATACAGAGGAATAATTAGCTTTTTTCCTTGTATGTTATATTTATCCTAATCAACCCAAGAATTTGATTACTCTGTGAAGCTGCAATACCACACTGCTCTGAAACTTTCATATCATCACTTATTGTTATTTCTTTTATAGTAGTACGTAGAATGGTATCTCCCATATTATTGTTTATATCCAAGTTCCCATGTCCTGTATGTAGGCATTTACATTTCCAAAAATTGAATAACATCATTTTTCAGACCATTTAACTAATTTGTCTAGATCGTTTTGTAAATGTTGTTTATTACCATCAGTGTTAACCTTTCTAAACACTTTTGTGCCATCTGCAAATTTCAGTACATTGTTATATTGTCATCCAAGTCATTGATACATATTAAGAATAATAAAGGTCCTAATACTGATCCTTGTGGTACCCACTCAAAACTGGTTTCCAGTTTGAAACCTCTCCACCTACTACAACACACTGTCTTCTGTCGGTCAGTCGTTGTTGTCACCAGTCAATTATGCCATCCCCGATACCATGTGCTTTTAAGTTAAGTAGTAAACTTTGATGTGGCACTTTGTCAAAAGCTCTCTGAAAATCTAAGTAGATAATATCTGCTGGCAATCCCTCGTCTATCCACTTAGTGATTTCTTCAAAAAAATATAACATTTGTTAAGTATGACCTCGCTTTTAGGAATCCATGTTGAGATGAATTTAATAATTTATGGCTAACAAGGAAGTTCACCATATGGTCTTTAACATTTCTAATAATTTACAAATCACTGACATTAAACTCACTGGTCTGTAATTCTCTGACTTATTTCTCTAACCCTTTTTAAATACATTATCATGTCACGTTGTTTTATGCAATTATCAGATATTTGAAATGCTACACATGAATTATTTATTTCAAAATTTAGTGTAAGGCCAGCGAATACTGTGTACAACCATGAATTGCATTATTCATTACAATGACTGAGTTAATAAAGTTAAATGAAATTTGTTAATAAAAATTTTGTCTGTTGTAATAGAATTTTTGTTTACTATAGTTGCCAAAATACACTTTTATTTTACAATCTAATTCATTGCCATTTAATGATAAATTTTCATAGATGTATGCTTGAGCTAGGCACTCGTAGAGTCGCTTTGTTGTTGAAGGATGCTACCAGAGGACGCCACTGTACATTGTGCTCTGTGGTCACACTGAGCTGCTGGAATGTTTGCCTCGCAATTTCTTCCTCGCCAAATTACTCATAGAGCGAGGGAGTGATGTCAACCTGAGGATCCCTGAGGTAAGATAGTCAGTACATAGAACAGGATCCATGTGTCAACCTGAGGATCCCAGAGGTAAGATAGTACATAGAACAGGATCCATGTGTCAACCTGAGGATCCCAGAGGTAAGATAGTCAGTACATAGAACAGGATCCATGTGTCAACCTGAGGATTCCTGAGGTATGATAGTCAGTACATAGAACAGGATCCATGTGTCAACCTGAGGATCCCAGACGTAAGATAGTCTGTACATAGAACAGGATCCATGTCTCAACCTGAGGATCCCAGGCGTAAGATAGTCAGTACTTAGAACAGGATCCATGTGTCAACCTGAGGATCCCAGAGGTAAGATAGTCAGTACATAGAACAGGATCCATGTGTCAACCTGAGGATCCCAGAGGTAAGATAGTCAGTACATAGAACAGGATCCATGTGTCAACCTGAGGATCCAGACGTAAGATTATCAGCATGTAAAATGAGTTAAAGCTATCAATTTAAGGCATTAGTTGGAACAAAATGTGATTTTACGGATTTTTTACAATATAATTAGTTTTTAGTTGTTGACATTTCCGTGTAGAAATATTATTCAACTTGCTATTCATGTATATTGTACTGTCGAAATAAACAAGTTTGTGTAATAAAACATGCCTTTTGTGTGATGCCTATCATTGCTATGTCTTTGTTTTTGTCAAATCAATCGTGAATAATCGAACATTATGTGATTGTCCGAGATCGATCCTGTCCTGAAAAATACAGGAATTCCAACATGGCACATATCTGGGGAAAGACCTGTTTTTGCTCTGCATTATGGTAGAAACCATTAAAAAATAGCACCGACTGCATCTGAGTAATCCCTACTACGAATGACCCTCCCTTCCTGCTTCTCGGGACAAAGGATTGAGGGAATCCCGTGACGATTGGCCAGACAGCATCACATGATGTTGGATTCCCCCATCTGGCCAATTGTTAGAAAGGGTGTCAATGGAACTGCTCCTGTGAACTTTATCTGCACTCCAGTGAACTTTGTCTGTGCTCCAGTGTACTTTATCTGTGTTCTAGTGAACTTTGTGCTCCAGTGTACTTTATCTGTTTCTATAGTGTATTTTATCTATGCTCTAATGAACTTTGCACTCCAGTGAACTTTATCGGTCCTCTAGTGAACTTTGTCTGTGCTCCAGTGTACTTTATCTGTGCTCTAGTGAACTTTATGTGTGCTCTAGTGAACTTTATGTGTTTTTCATATGTTGTTATTATTTTGCAGTGGAAATGTTTCTGAACTCTGCCTATTGATAGATTTTACATTGGGTAACGTGCAAAATTTCAGTCATCTAGTTTGCTTTTTAGATGTTGAAATGTGTGTACAAATGTACCCAAACTTTGAACGTGATTTTCTCTGAAACATGTTTTTCCCTCACACCTGCTGCCTCACGTGTCACTTGTCCATGTTACTGCTTTACAGAATTGCTTGAAACGGGCCACAGTGTATCTTGATAATATGCTCTTGAAAACCACCAAGAGACATTTTGGAAAACATGACCTGCTTTTTACATAATAAGTTATGAATGGAATTTTTTACCTCAATTTTTTTTAAATACAGTAAAGCTAGAAAAAAAAAGTTTTTACAAAAAAAAAACAGCTTGGTGGTTTAACTAGGGTTGTATAGAGTAACTACACACAACATTTGGGTCATCTGAGGCTGGTAGTTACTTACATACCTGACATGGAAAATTCAATCCAAGATGGCTGCCATACCATGGGAAAACCCCCTAGACAAATTCAGAAAAAATTCACAGCGCTACTGTGAAGTGGTCTCACAATCTCTGAATGTTTCAGCTCTCTATGTTCAAAAACAGTGAAGTAATAAAACAAAGTACATTTAGAGTAAAGGCTTCACTTACAATGAGAAAAGTAGTGCGTTGAGGTTTGATGATACAAGGTATACACATTGTGCACAGTGTGCATTGGATCTCTCTTGATTACAGCAGTACTGTGTACCGACACACACTGTGTGCTGTGTACAGACACACACTGTGTACAGACACACACTGTGTACAGACACACACTGTGTGCTGTGCACTCATTTATTGCCTGGCATTGTGTGTTTGGCAGACATATTCTGGTGCAGAGTTCATGAACCCTGGCAAGTCACCCCTGGAGCTCGTGACAGACTTCTACAATGAGCTGACGGCACAGAAGGAAGACTGCAGTCTACAGTGAGCTGCTCCCTGTCCCACCTTCCCACTGCTAATAACCCTCTTCCCACCATACTCCCTGGTGTGTGAATTATCCTTGTTTCCTCTATTCAGGTCCTAGGAAATGTTCATTAATCCAACTAAGCATGAGTTTTGATTTATGTTTGGTATCCATTTATAGAATGTCAATGAGGTAAGGAGAACATATTTGCTACTTGTAAATATTATATCCAGATCATTTTATTGATGAGTTGACATGAACATGTCCCAGTATTATATCTGATCACCTTTTTCACTGACATTTACATTAAAACCTGTCCAATATGGCAGAACATAATTTAGCATGGATATAGACAGCTATCCTTCTTTTAAAATTTATATTTTCATTAACACACCTATTGTCACGATTTGGTGACCCTAAGTCATATATTTCGCTGTTGAGTCTCAAAACAATTTTGATTTGCCTTATGTGATTGGTTGAGATATATTAACACAAACACAGATTCTCATTGTTTTGATTCTTCAACAACATATCTGTCGAGGAATCAAAACTCTTTAACAGCATATCTGTCGAGGAATCAAAACTCTTCAACAAATCTGTCGAGGAATCAAAACTCCTTAACAACATATCCGTTGAGGAATCAAAACTTATTAACAACATATCTTTCAAGGAATCAAAACTCTTCAACAACATATCTGTCGAGGAATCAAAACTCTAACAACATATCTGTCAAGGAATCAAAACTCTTCAACAAAATATCTGTCGAGGAATCAAAACTCTTCAACAACATATCTGTCGAGGAATCAAAACTCTTTAACAACATATCTGTCAAGGAATCAAAACTCTTCAACAATATATGTCAAGGAATCAAAACTCTTTAACAACATATCTGTCGAGGAATCAAAAGTCTAACAACATCTGTCGAGGAATCAAAACTCTTTAACAACATATCTGTCGAGGAATCAAAACTCTTCAACAACATATCTGTCGAGGAATCAAAACTCTTTAACAACATATCTGTCAAGGAATCAAAACTCTTCAACAACATATCTGTCGAGGAATCAAAACTCTTTAACAACATATCTGTCAAGGAATCAAAACTCTTCAACAACATATCTGTCGAGGAATCAAAACTCTTTAACAACATATCTGTCAAGGAATCAAAACTCTTCAACAACATATCTGTCGAGGAATCAAAACTCTTTAACAACATATCTGTCAAGGAATCAAAACTCTTCAACAACATATCTGTCGAGGAATCAAAACTCTTTAACAACATATCTGTCAAGGAATCAAAACTCTTCAACAACATATCTGTCGAGGAATCAAAACTCTTTAACAACATATCTGTCAAGGAATCAAAACTCTTCAACAACATATCTGTCGAGGAATCAAAACTCTTTAACAACATATCTGTCAAGGAATCAAAACTCTTCAACAACATATCTGTCGAGGAATCAAAACTCTTTAACAACATATCTGTCAAGGAATCAAAACTCTTTAACAACATATCTGTCAAGGAATCAAAACTCTTCAACAACATATGTCAAGAAATCAAAACTCTTCAACAACATATCCTTTGAGGAATCAAAACTTATTAACAACATATCTGTCAAGGAATCAAAACTCTTCAACAACATATCTGTCGAGGAATCAAAACAGTAAGAGTTTATTTTCAAGTGTTAGAAATTAGTGTAATAGACACACATCCAACCAATCACATCACATGGTGCATATCATAATGGATTGCCACTGTTTTGATTCTTCAACTCTTCAACAGCGATATATATATATATATATATACATATTTTATATATATATATATATCAACAGTGATATATATTATAATATATAGAAATATATATTGCTGTTGAAGAGTCAAAACAGTGGCAGTCCATTTTGATATGCACCATATATATATATAATATATATAATAATATCGCTGTTGAAGAGTAAAAACATGGAATACACACACAAACACAAACACACATTATAGATGAGGAGAATTGTTTAGAAAGCAGCTGTTCTATGCATAATTATCGCATGGTGCGATTATTAACCGTCAATTCCTGTAGCAAGATCCAGTTCGTGCAGGTTTATCACGTAGTAATAATAGGATTAGTGAACGCAAATCGGGTAATAACTGTAACGTGCCACATCGAGTAAGGAGGCGCGTGAACTGATTACCGCTAATGTTCAGATCTTTACAAAATTAATGTGAATTACTGTCACCATGTTAACAACATTGTCTGTCTGTATGTCTGCCTGCGCATGCACACACACACTAGCATGCATGCACGCACACATACTCGTGGGTACACACACATACTCGCACGTACATGCACACACATTTGTGTGTGTGCCTTCACAGTGTGTATAGCTAGTAGCTACTGTGGTGAGTGTTAACATGAACCTGTCACAGTAATAACTGGTGTGTTTTAACATGAACCTGTCACAATGTGTTCTGTGGTGAGTGTTAACATGAACCTGTCACAGTGTGTTCTGTGGTGAGTGTTAACATGAACCTGTCACAGTGTGTTCTGTGGTGAGTGTTAACATGAACCTGTCACAGTAATAACTGTGGTGTGTGTTAACATGAACCTGTCACAGTGTGTTCTGTGGTGAGTGTTAACATGAACCTGTCACAGTGTGTTCTGTGGTGAGTGTTAACATGAACCTGTCACAGTGTGTTCTGTGGTGTGTGTTAACATGAACCTGTCACAGTGTGTTCTGTGATATGTGTTAACATGAACCTGTCACAGTGTGTTCTGTGGTATGTGTTAACATGAACCTGTCACAGTGTGTTCTGTGATATGTGTTAACATGAACCTGTCACAGTGTGTTCTGTGGTGAGTGTTAACATGAACCTGTCACAGTGTGTTCTCTGGTATGTGTTAACATGAACCTGTCACAGTGTGTACTTTGGTGTGTGTCAACATGAACCTGTCCCAATAATAATAACTGGAACATTGCAGTGTACCATGGCAGCCAACTCAACAAGTTGTTATTCGCATATTTGACAAGTTGCCAATAACAACCTGCAATGTCCTCTTGCAAGAAGTCCTGGATCTCACACTTGTTATGATTGGTAAGTTGTTTTTGTTCCCAGATGTCAACACAGCGAGTCAATCATTTCATTGATAAGCTAGAAAGTCTAATGCAACAAAGAGCAAGTAAGTTGATTTCAGAACGGCCATTCTGTTGTGTTCTTTCGTAGACCTACAAAAACCTATTCCCCTGATAGAATATGGTTTGCAACAATAGAGTCCTAGAGATAAGGAGACGAAGAGTAGACAAAATAGAAATGTTTACAATATTGATTGGTTATGAAGATACTGATAGAAATATGTTCTTCAAACTTATAGAAGGCAGTAGAATCAGAGGGCACAAAGCAGCACTAGTTAAGGAACAGTGTGGGTTGGAAACATCATGTTGTAGTAGATGGAGAGGTTTCAAACTGGAAATCAGTTTTTAGTGAGGTACCACAAGGATCAGTATTAGGATCTTTATTATTCTTAATATATATATCAATGACTTGGACGATAATATAACAAGCAACATATTGAAATTTGCGGATGACACAAAAGTGTTTAGAAGGATTAACGATGGTGGTAATAAACAACATTTATAAAATGATCTAGACAAATTAGTTAAATGGTCTGAGAATGTTCAATTTGGGGAAATGTAACTGCCTACGTACAGGACACGGGAACTTGGATGCAAACTTTAAAATGGGAAATACTGTTCTAGGTACTACTGTAAAAGAAAAGGACTTAGCAGTTACAATAAGCGCTGAAATGAAAGTTTCAGAACAGCTTCAAAGATCAATCAAATCCTTGTTAGATTAGGAGAAATATGGGTGATTATTTTAACTTGGCAGCAGTTGGGAAAAACGGCTCAATATGCATTCTTTGGCTCACACCTTGAACACAGTGCTCTATTGATGTGCTTAACATTTTTAATGTGTCGGTGACATTTTCAGCTTTGTGGTCGTGTAATATTTCATAGTTGTCTGAATATTTTTATTTTATTTGAATTTCTAAACATTGAGAACTATTAAAAAGTTCTAAACATTGAGAACTATTAAAACTGTTCTTTTTGGCATTTCAATAATTGTCAGTGTCATAATAAATAGAAGACTTGGTTTGACTGCTTAGAGTCCATTATTCTTTATGTGTGCCTTGCTATAATCTATGCATATGTAAAAGTTGAAAATGTTCTTTCAGGTTTTGTTGTTTTTTAGGTGGAACAGTATTTAGGATTTTTTTTAGAACGTCCGTAACTATTGACTTACACCTTGCCAAACACAACAAAATTAAATCGCATGTATATAATACCAGTCCTACAAATTAAGCCAATCATATCCCTCTGAGTGTGGTTTACCTAATTTCTATATTTTTCTAAAAACTTTATATGAGATGTCAGAAAAGCAATGTCACAGACATTCCCTCGTATCTTACCTCCGCAAATCGCAACATTACCACCCAGAAAGCAGAACTATCATAAAAGTTTATTACTATGTGTGGTTCTATACACCAGAAACAATTGAGAAAGAAGTGTATTCAATAAGACGAATGGACCACAAAAACAAAAAGTCAGACAGTTCATGTTTGCGGAATGGCCATAACTATTTATTTATATCGCTTGCGTAATACGCTGAAGCATTTACCTAGGCCAAATTAGGTCAATGAACTACAGGGGACTACCCGTATTCGATATGCACTTTGTTTTAAGAACGCAAGTAAGAAATTGCATGTTTTATTTGATTTTGTAAAAATAAAAAAACGGTGCTTTTTCCTCATGGGCTTCTCATGGAAAGCCATGTCCACTATAAGGTGGCCTGGCCGAGCACCCTCAGACAGCTCCACGGTGGTGTCTGTGTCTGATGAGGTGTCGAGTCTCCTCTGTGTTGGAACTGCAGGTGGAGCTGACGGTGGAGATGGAGTCAGCGCTGCCACTGCATTGCAATGCAGCTAAAAGTGTGGCGGCTTGAGAAGTTGGCGTTCAAATTCAAGACCCCAAAACGGAGTGCCTCCGGACCCGAGCATGAAAGTTCGATGTTGGAGTCTGAGGATGATACTTGCAGTGAACCTGTCAGTGTCCCTGTCAGGATGATTACCATCATGCGGCACAGTGCAGGAGTTATGGCCTTCTCCTCAGCCTACACCGGTGCTGCCAACTGCGACGGACGTGACACTGGCCTGCAGTCTCCCGAGCACTGCGGAGGACCTGCTGTGCTCCGACGGCATCTCACCTAGCAATGCCCCCAAGATTCGGAACCATCTGCGAATGAGCATGGCCGTTTTGAAGCTTAACACCGAAGAGAAAGTCTACGGTGGCGAATTGTCTGCTGGGCAGCGACAGTGTCAGGACCAGCCGCAATGCCAGTCAACTGGGCAAGGAGCTCGGGGTATCGACGGATTTGGGAAAGAGACACCATCGGCAGTGACTTCAACTTTGCCGTGTTGACTATCCACATCCTCCACTGAAAGTTGCTTCTCGCGACCCCGGGCATCAAGTGCAGTTTCAGCTTCTTTTCACGTGTGCGCGCCAACTTCCATCGAGGAAATCTTCCTGCCTCGGATTCCTGCTCTGCAAGCAACTGGAGGGCACAACCACGTCCAGTACGTCCTGAGGAATGTCTCTGTGAGAAGATCGTCACTGCCCACAAGTTTCTCAAGGGCAAAACTCTGACAGTGGACACTTTAATTATAACCCTGGATTATGTTACCGGATACTGGAGGTCAACATATCTTTTTCCATTTTCTCATGTAATTAAGATAGTGGCAGAATAATTTTTAATGTTTATATTGAAATTTATAACATCTGAACATAACACAGAATGCTAAATGTTCACGGGTGTATATTGGATTAATATTGCCTGTTGTGTGTTATATTAAAATACAGTTTGTAATAATTTGTGGCATGGTAATATTATAAAAAAGATCATAATGCATATTTTGCATGTTTTTACAATGTGGTTTGACAAAACTAGAGACCAGGAGACTAAGAAGAGACCAAATAGAAGTGTTTAAAATAGTGAACTTTCATGAGGATGTTGATAGGAATATGTAGGCAGTAGAACCAGAGGACACAAAGCAGCATTAGTTAAGGAGCAGTGTAGGTTGGACATGAGAAAGTACTCTTTCTCACAGAGGGTGATAAATGAATGGAACAAACTGCCAAATGATTGTGTTAATGCTAGTAGTGTGAATATGTTTAAAAATAGAAT
>SDWI01001088.1:40952-55118 GCA_009193005.1 Lamellibrachia luymesi | reverse complement strand
GACTTAGACTTTGGTTGTTAGTGGTGATATACGACTTAGACTTTGGTTGTTAGTGGTGATATACGACTTAGACTTTGGTTGTTAGTGGTGATATATGACTTAGACTTTGGTTGTTAGATAAGGTCACAGTTGAAAATATGAATAGCCTGAAAGCCCATTCACACGGCAAAGGTCCAGATGGCAAGTGGGCAAGGAAGCCATTGGCTTAGTGACAGTCCAACATTTTTCATCTATGTGTAACCTGCCCTCTTGAGATAGGTGTCAACCTTGTTTTTAAACATATTCATGCTGCTAGTAGTTACACAATCTGTAGATAATTTGTTCCATTAATTGATTGTCCTCTGTGAGAACGAAGTAGTTTCTGATATCCAATCTACACTGATCCTTTACTAATATTATCTCATGTCCTGTAGTTCTATTATATTTCTTTTCATACCCATTCAATATCTTAAAAACTTCAATTTTATATCCTCTTAACCTCTTGTCTCTAGGGTTGTTAAACCACATTCTCTCAGACATTCTTCATAACTAAGGTCTCTCAGTTCTGGAATCATTTAGTTGCTCTCCTCTGTATTCTTTCAAGAGTATCTATATCCTGCTTACAATATGGTCTCCAAGCTTGTATATAGTACTCTAAATGAGGCCTAACTATTGCTTTATACAGAGGTATAATTAGCTTGTTTCCTTATATGTTATATTTCTCCTAATCAACCCAAGAATTTGATTACCCTTTGAAGCGGCAATACCACACTGCTCTGAAACTTTCATATCAGCACTTATTGTAACTCCTAAGTCCTTTTCTATTATACTAGTACATAGAACAGTATCTCCCATTTTATAGTTTACATCCAAGTTCCTGTATGTAGGCATTTACATTTCCCAAAATTGAACACTATCTGCCATTTCTCAGACCATTTAACTAATTTGTCTAGATCGTTTTGTAAATGTTGTTTATCACCGTCATTGTTAACCCTTCCAAACACTTTTGTGTCATCCGCAAATTTCAGTATGTTGTTTGTTATATTATCGTCCAAGTCATTGATATATATTAAGAATAATAAAGGTCCTAATACTAATCCTTGTGGTACCCCACTCAAAACTGATTTCCAGTTGGAAACTTCTCCATCTATTACAACACATTGTGTTCAGTCAGTCAGCCATTGTTCTATCCAGTTGATTATGCCATCCCAATACAATGGGCTTTTAATTTAAGTAGTAATCTTTAATGTGGCACTTTGTCAAAAGCTATCTGAAAATCTAAGTATATAAAATCTATTGGTGATCCCTCGTCTATCTACTTAGTGATTTCTTCCAAAAAAACAACTTAAAGCATAACCTCACTTTTAGGAATCCATGTTGACGCGGATTTAATAATTTATGCCTAACAAGGAAGTGCACCATAATATGGTCTTTAATTAACCTTTCTAATAATTTACAAATCACTGATGTTAAACTCACTGATCTGTAATTCTCTTACTTATTTCTCGAACCCTATTTAAATAGTGGTATGACGTTTCGTTTGATGCTTCTTTCCATTCAAAAGGAACCAGTCCCTCTTTTAATGACAAGTTAAATACTCTTGCAAGTGGTATACTAATTTGTTCTACTGTTTTCATTAGTTGTTTTGGAGGAATTCCACCACTTTCTTAGCTACCTTTTCTGGAGTTACAATTAACTGCCCTAAATAGTCCGATTTAGCTTCCTGAAATTTAGCATCTGAAACTGGCAATTAACTAATATCCTCTTTGGTAAACACTGAACTGAAGTATCCATTTAGGTCTTCCGCCATTAAAAAACCTTGTGATATTATATTTCCAGCACTGTGTTCTAGTGGTCCAACCTTGTCTCATGTTTTGTTTACTCCTGACATATGCCTAAAAACTCTGTCATTTTTTATGTTACATGCTAGTTTTTTCTCATAGCTTCTTTTAGATTGTCTAATTTCATTGATAGCTGCATTAATTGCCTCTTTGTAATTTATGTAGTCGTCATCCTTTCTGGTACGTCTATAAACCCTCCACATAGTTCGCTTGTACGCCATTTTTGTAATAGCTTCTTTTGACAAATATTTCTTTCTAGACCGTTTTCCTTGTTTTTTTAACGGAAATGTCAAATGATATTCAAATCTAGCTTTGCTAAGTATTTTCTCATATCTTTACATTTGTGAAAGTTTCTCCTATACATTTTTATTTGTACTTTCTGATTTTACTTTGATGTCAAAATGTATTTGATTATGATCACTGTTACCCAATGGTTCAAGTATTTTGACACTGTCCACAAATTCATTTTGTGAAGACAAAATTGAATCTAATACATTCTCTCCCCTGGTCTTTGTTGACCCATGATTCAACCCATGATTCAGTTACACCAGTGAGGGTTAATATCTTTTATCATAATGTTTAATTCGTTTTTCTTATTTACTATGCTACTTGCATTTAGACACACAAATTTATAACCAGCTTCAGAAATGTTTTTCGGACATTGTGTTACTGGTTTGTGTGTACTAGTGGCCTCATGTCCTGTTTGAAGCACCTAAGTACTCCCCCGCGCTTCTAGTTTAAACAATGTTTGCTACCAAATTTGTTTATGCTTCCCATGCCACTGTCGACTGCTGCTTCCCATGGCACTGTCAACTGATGCTTCCCATGCCACTGTCAACTGCTGCTTCCCATGCCACTGTCAACTGCTGCTTCCCATGCTACTGTCAACTGCTGCTTCCCACGACACTGTCAACTGCTGCTTCCCATGACACTGTCAACTGCTGCTTCCCATGCCACTGTCAACTGCTGCTTCCCATGACACTGTCAACTGCTGCTTCCCAAGACACTGTTGACTGCTGCTTCCCATGACACTGTCAACTGCTGCTTCCCATGCCACTGTCAACTGCTGCTTCCCATGACACTGCCAACTGCTGCTTCCCATGCCACTGTCGACTGCTGCTTCCCATGACACTGTCAACGGCTGCTTCCCATGACACTGTCAACTGCTGCTTCCCATGACACTGCCAACTGCTGCTTCCCATGCCACTGTCGACTGCTGCTTCCCATGCCACTGTCGACTGCTGCTTCCTATGCCACTGTCGACTGCTGCTGATAGTTCATCAGCAAACACTGCTGCACCCTTTCCAATAAGATGAAGCCCATCCCTCATCAGCACTCCCAACAAAACATCCCCACTAAGCCAACTTCCTCTTCCCTACATAGCTGCTGAACTAGTGTTAATTGCCATCTTCATGCAATTTCGATATCCCTGTCTGCTGCTTCCCATTACCGGTAGAATCCTTGACAGAATTATCTGCTCACCCATGTTATGAAATGATGCGTCAGATTGGTTTGGTAAAATTTTGTCGGATACATAATAGTTCGTGTGAACAAGCCTTTGTTATGTATAGCTGGAGCTCCTTTTGCTTTTTTGGACTGGGCCCAGTAAAAAAGTATTTAATAGTTTGTCCGATGATTTCCTAAAAAATAGATATAACACCTTTGTACAAATGAGCTAGCCTACTTTAGTGGATATTAAACAGGTTTGATTTTTCGTGAAATGTTGCAGGTGCTGCTCTCCTCTCTTTGCTGGACTCGCCGAGTTGAGTGAAAGTGAAGACAAACGTTCATCTCTCGCACTCCTCGTTGACTCAGGTGGGCCGTCTCAATCAATTATCATTTACTTGTGCTAAGGAAAGCACATTTTAGCGTCAGGTCTGTAGGGCCAGAAATTATTTAACTTTGAATTACAAACCTTATGTATCACGAAATAGTGTGAGTGTTCCAACTTCCAGCAGTCAAATAATTCATATGTATGTAAACAAATTAATACCATATTTATTTATTTACAGTAGTGATTGTTTAAAAAAATTTACTTGTGATTTTAAGACATTTACAGACCATCAAAAAGCTTATTCGCTTCAGATTTGTCACCATTGTGATTAGCACACCTTGAGCAACATGAACTGTCGTTGCAGGGTATTTCAACAAGCCAGCGATCAGCAAGGAATTGTGGGAGATCCTGAAAGACGCCAACAGCTGGCAGCATCTCAAGGTCATCGGCCCGCAACTTATCGGTGATATGCTTGGTGTGACAAGTACCACTCTAAAACAGCTGTGTAGTCGGGTCATCCTCAGACAACTCTCAAGGACTCAGAACAGTGAACTGTCCTTGCATTCAAACCAACAGTACGAGGACAGTCCCATTAAAATGTCCTTACATTCCAACCAACTACCACCAGGACAGAGTCAGAACAGCACCACTAAAGTGTCCTTGTATTCCAAGCAGAAGTCAGAGTATTTGACATCGCCCAGACTTGGAGATCTTGTGAAGACGTTGCGTCTGCCCCAGAGTTGTGTGCAGTGCTTTGAGACGGAGCTGTTGGTCTGGCAGCTGTGCGAGACAATAAAAACGTACGACTGGCACGGAACACAGTCCAGTGAAGACTACTCGACAGACTCCGACGACTCCGACACGGAATACTGGTAGTTGTGGGGCTAGGTTACACAACCGGTCAGCATAGTTTGACCAACAGTATTCAGCCTTGTTTAGACAAATTATCAGGTGCAAATAAAAACATGCTGAACAATTAGTATTACATAGTTTGTTTATGATATAAATATTTTAGTGAATTAGTAATTCTTTTTTTATCTGAATACAAAACAGAAATTCAATATGTTGATATCCAACACAGCGTTTCATTACTTCAGATGAATAAAATTGTCCCAGCAATTATGTGATGAAAATTTTTTAACATTGTGAGAGAGCGTTCATCTTAACTTGAAACATGTAGGGGGTCTATATAATAAGTATCTGGGCACAGGGGGCTATTTACTTTAACCAAGGCTAAGAATTACATATAGAAGTCGAGCATAATTATCCAAACCAATTGACTACATATATATATGCATCAAATACTGCAAATAAAAAGGCATTCAACAGAAACTACAATAGTAATAGGCTTGGCCTGGGAACCTGTCCAATGACATGAGGAAATTATTAAAATATGTAATATATATAAACAGGTCTTTGACTCGATTCATTACAGAACGTGACATGATAACTCTTGATTTAATATAGATTTTCCTTTTTCATCAGCAATTCAAGAACTACATTAGGATATACATTTATTTCATGACATTACAGCCAGTTCTACAACTTGATCAACAACACTATCCAGTGCGACATCTTCCCACTCATCCCCAGAAGTCCATTATCTCCCCACTCATCCCCAGAAGTCCTTTATTTCACCACTCGTCCCCAGAAGTTCTTCATCTCCCCACTCGTCCCCAGAAGTCCATTATCTCCCCACTCGTCCCCAGAAGTCCATTATCTCCCCACTCGTCCCCAGAAGTCCATTATCTCCCCACTCGTCCCCAGAAGTCCATTATCTCCCCACTCGTCCCCAGAAGTCCATTATCTCCCCACTCGTCCCCAGAAGTCCATTATCTCCCCACTCGTCCCCAGAAGTCCATTATCTCCCCACTCGTCCCCAGAAGTCCATTATCTCCCCACTCGTCCCCAGAAGTCCATTATCTCCCCACTCGTCCCCAGAAGTCCATTATCTCCCCACTCGTCCCCAGAAGTCCATTATCTCCCCACTCGTCCCCAGAAGTCCATTATCTCCCCACTCGTCCCCAGAAGTCCATTATCTCCCCACTCGTCCCCAGAAGTCCATTATCTCCCCACTCGTCCCCAGAAGTCCATTATCTCCCCACTCGTCCCCAGAAGTCCATTATCTCCCCACTCGTCCCCAGAAGTCCATTATCTCCCCACTCGTCCCCAGAAGTCCATTATCTCCCCACTCGTCCCCAGAAGTCCATTATCTCCCCACTCGTCCCCAGAAGTCCATTATCTCCCCACTCGTCCCCAGAAGTCCATTATCTCCCCACTCGTCCCCAGAAGTCCATTATCTCCCCACTCGTCCCCAGAAGTCCATTATCTCCCCACTCGTCCCCAGAAGTCCATTATCTCCCCACTCGTCCCCAGAAGTCCATTATCTCCCCACTCGTCCCCAGAAGTCCATTATCTCCCCACTCGTCCCCAGAAGTCCTTTATTTCACCACTCATCCCCAGAAGTCCATTATCTCCCCACTCGTCCCCAGAAGTCCTTTATTTCACCACTCGTCCCCAGAAGTCCTTTATCTCCCCACTCCTCCCCAGCAGTCCTTCATCTCCCCACTCGTCTCCAGCAGTCCTTCATCTGCCCACTTGTCCCCAGCAGTCCTTTATCTCCCCACTTGTCCCAAAAGTCCTTTATCTGCCCACTCGTCCCCAACAGTCCTTTATCTCTCCACTCGTCCCCAACAGTCCTTTATCTCTCCACTCGTCCCTAGCAGTTCTTTATCTCCCCACTCGTCATCAGCAGTCCTTTATCTCCCCATTATACCGAATAAAGTAAAAAAAATTTTTTTTTGCATCCTTTGCATAATATTCCTTTTCAGAATCTGTCAGAATAATTTTTTTAACAATTGCACATTAATGCGAAACAGCAAAATTGCAATTAATTATATAAAAATAGCAGGTTTGTTTACATATAAGCATCCTTCCATCTGCAGTGCAGATCTGCTCAGCATATAAATCTACTTGCATATGAAAATGAATTGTGTAGTGTGTAGATGTTCTCTTTGCGTTCAGGAGTTGTCTCTGCTCGTTGAATGAGAACACTTTTCTCTTCTTCACATGAGAAGAAGTGTTTAGATCTGGTCACTGAACGAGAAGATTTCTCAACGTAGATATTTTCATAAAATGAGAAAATGTGTATATCTTACTGAATGAGGTTTCTCAGTGTGTAGATTTCACTGAATAAGGTTTTTCAGTGTGATCTCATTGAATGAGAAGGATTCTCAGTATGATCTCACCGAATGAGAAGGTATCTCAATGTGATCTCAGTGAATGAGAAGGTATCTCAGTGTGATCTCCCTAAATGAGAAGGTTCCTCGGTGTGATGTCAGTGAATGAGGTTTCTCGGTGTGATGTCAGTGAATGAGGTTTTTCAGTGTGATCTCACTGAATGATAAGGTTTCTCGGTGTGATCTCATTGAATAAGAAGGTTTCTCAGTGTGTAGATCTGTTCGCTGTCTGTGCCACATAGTAGGGTGTCATTGACAATGTCTATAGAGTTGACAGGCATCAGGTTGCCAGCCAGGAGGTCTGTGGTCTCTACGCGGTGCTTCATGGCCTCACTGGCCAGCCAGACACTCGTGTCCTCAGTCACACTCAGGTTGGTGCCCCATCTCGACACGTCTCCTAGGCGCGTAGTGTCTCCCAGTCGTGTTGATACGTCTGAATAAGACAACATGATCAGTAATGTGACAGATGCCACAAACTACTGTGTGACGGTAGAGCGTGTTATACAGAGATGATAATTTTCCTGGATTTCTGGTTTTTCCAGGGTCAAAAATAACGTTTTTGTGATTCATTACATCCGGTTTAAAAATGGGGGGTATAGGGTGATTGTATTTTTCGTTTGCAGTTCGTGTTTTTGCTGGAGAACTCTACCCACGTGTTTCTTCCCAGTGATGTCAACAAACATTTCTCCAACTATTTTCTATACGATCACTGTGACTGGATGAATATGCAATGTGTTGGCTTTCTCCATCAATGGTATCATTTGAAAGAAACAAGACTTGCATCTGCGCATCTTGCCAATGGCAGCCAAATGAACACTAAAGGTATAAATCACTTCAGTTATCTGGTTCACATATGCATCATTGAAAGCCATCCACGCTTACAACCACACAAATGGCTAATAAAATATAATCGCTTTATTAGTTTCATGAATATTTTCTTGTCCCATATATTAATTTGGTAAGAAATCGATTTTCCTTTTGATTTGAATAATAATAGCCACAGTTTGCCTATGTACAATAATGATCCGGATTTGCAATATTTTAATAACGTTTACTCAGCCATACAAAATAACTGTGACTACTTTGTTGAAGACACTTTTATTAACAAATGTTCTCAACTGTCAACAATGAACAAAATGTTTTCTTTACTACACATTAATATTTGAAGTATTAGCAAACATCTACATGAATTAGATCAGTATCTCCATGTACTAAATCATAATTTTTCGGTTATTGGTATAAGCGAAACATGGTGTCAAGACTACAATGTCAACAGTTGTGATTTACCAGGATACAAAGCAGAACATATTTATAGGCACACTAAAGTTGGTGGTGGTGTTGCCCTCTACATTAAAGACAATATTGCATACCTTATTATTTCAGAGTTTTTCCTCTTATGCTTCTCACATCCCTGGTTATCCTTGGATGACATGCAGGCAGCTTTGCGTCATGATGCCTAGAGTGCCAGCACACAGGTCAACGGACACTTATGATGCCTAGAGTGCCAGCACACAGGTCAACGCACACTTATGATGCCTAGAGTGCCAGCACACAGGTCAACGGACACTTATCTACTCATCCAGTGTTTACTGACTCAGAGGTGATGTTTTCTCACAAGTTGCTGTAATTGGTCACAAAGCTACAGGCTGCACAGTTCTATATCCGATAGGAAAACAATGTGGAGTTGATGGAGCTGCCAGTGACTCACCTTTGTTGCTTGCTGACAGAGTTGTTAGCAGAGTGGAGTTGATGGAGCTGCCAATGACTCACCTTTGTTGCTTGCTGACAGAGTTGTCAGCAGAGTGGAGTTGATGGAGCTGCCAATGGCTCACCTTTGTTGCTTGCTGAAAGATTTGTCAGCAGAGTGGAGTTGATGGAGCTGCCAATGACTCACCTTTGTTGCTTGCCGACAGAGTCGTCAGCGGAGTGGAGTTGATGGAGCTGCCAATGACTCACCTTTGTTGCTTGCTGACACAGTTGTCAGCGGAGTGGAGTTGATGGAGCTGCCATCCCAGTGCCACACGGAGCCATCCTCGGAGCAGGTGAAGAGACTGTTGGGGTGACTGGGGTGGAACTTCACCTCCCACACTGCAACACAACAACGTGTCACCAGACCTCACTCACATGGATCATACCTGGATCAAACCTATACAAAACATGACTAACACAACAACGTCTTGTGTCACCAGACCTCACTCACATGGATCATACCTGGATCAAACCTATACAAAACATGACCAACACAACAACGTCTTGTGTCATCAGACCTCACTCACATGGATCATACCCGGATCAAACCTATACAAAACATGGCCAACACAACGTTTTGTGTCACCAGACCTCACTCACATGGATCATACCCAGATCAAACCTATACAAAACATGGCCAACACAACGTCTTGTGTCACCAGACCTCACTCACATGGATCATGCCCGGATCAAACCTATACAAAACATGGCCAACACAGCAACGTATTGTGTCATCAGACATCACTCACATGGATCATACCTGGATCAAACCTATACAAAACATGGCCAACACAGCAACGTATTGTGTCACCAGACCTCACTCACATGGATCATACCTGGATCAAACCTATACAAAACATGACCAACACAACGTCTTGTGTCATCAGACCTCACTCACATGGATCATACCCGGATCAAACCTATACAAAACATGTCCAACACAACAACGTCTTGTCACCAGACCTCACTCACATGGATCATACCCGGATTAATCTTTTACAAAACATTACCAACACAACGTCTTGTGTCACCAGACCTCACTCACATGGATCATACCCGGATCAAACCTATACAAAACATGTCCAACACAACAACGTCTTGTCACCAGACCTCACTCACATGGATCATACCCGGATTAATCTTATACAAAACATTACCAACACAACATCTTGTGTCACCAGACCTCACTCACATGGATCATACCTATATAAAACATGACCAACACAACAACGTCTTGTCACCAGACCCCACTCACATGGATCATACCCGGATTAATCTTATACAAAACATGACCAACACAACAACGTCTTGTCACCAGACCTCACTCACATGGATCATACCCGGATTAATCTTATACAAAACATGACCAACACAACGTCTTGTGTCACCAGACCTCACTCACATGGATCATACCTATATAAAACATGACCAACACAACAGCGTCTTGTGTCACCAGATCTCACTCACATGGATCATACCCGGATCAAGCCTACACAAAACATGACCAACACAATACTAGTATTTGTGAAACGTGTGATAACGCCTCACCAAATGTGGCAAGAATCTATCAACAGACACAAATAATAATACAAGTTATGGACAAAACACCTGTATCCAATCGTGCCAACATTTGGCTTGGTTTTCACCTGTGTGGTTTTCACCTGTGTGGTTTTCTCCTGTGTGGTTCGCACATAAGTTGGGGCGAATAGACTATACATGACACAACTATTATTGCTGGCTTCATTAATACAGCAGTGACTACAATATGACACCACTACTATAGTTTCATTAAAACTGCTTCCTCAAATGGTTCAACCCATTGCTAATCTGGTTCATTGATGTCCAGATGTGTAATGTGTGACTAGTTTAATTAAGTAATGTGTGCAGCCTGTTTAATAAAATTTATATTTTTTTTCAAATCATCGAAAGAATTGACTTCAGTCGTTAGATCTGGTAATGATCAAAATAGTGGTTATCCAAAATGGTACACACTGTACGAGTCAATGCCGATCATGGACGTGACTTCAATCCTCTCGCAGATCACATGACAAAGTTAAAAAAAAATTTCACCAAGGGTGAAAATCGTGATTTTTCAGCATTTCGATTTTCACTTCACTTAATGCTTGAACAAGCATTAAGTAATTTAATATTTTGTCTGATTTCACAAAAACGACATACAAAAGAAGTACAAACGAGCTAGCATGTTGCAGAAGGTACTAGGTAGGTTTGTTTTTTTTGCAAAATTACTTTGAAATGAGGGAGGGGGAGGGAGAGGGAGAGAGAGAGAGAGACTGACTGTCGGCTGTGTGGGCACTGAGGAGAGAAACAGGGAAGCGATCCTGTCTCATGTCCCAGATGCACAGAGTCCCATCCTGTCCACCCGTCGCTACGATGTGCTGCTGCGTCGGGTGTTTGTCCACGCAGTGAAGGGACACGCGGTCCCCGGTCCTGTTAGGACAAACAATATCACATTGATATGAAGGAACGTATTGCTACAGAACAGGTGGGTATGTGTGTGCATGTGTGTTTGTGTGTGTGTGATTGTACATCATGATTTGGTGTGTGTGTGATTGTACATCATGATTTGGTGTGTGTGATTGTACATCACGATTTGGTGTGCGTGATTGTACATCATGATTTGGTGTGTGTGTGATCGTACATCATGATTCGGTGTGTGTGTGTGATTGCACATCATGATTTGGTGTGTGCGTGATTGTACATCATGGTTCGGTGCGTGCGTGATTGTACATCATGAATCGGTGCGTGTGTGATTGTGATTGTACATCATGATTTGGTGTGTGCATGATTGTACATCATGATTTGGTGTGTGCATGATTGTACATCATGATTTGGTGTGAGCATGATTGTACATCATGATTTGGTGTGTGCGTGATTGTTCATCATGATTCGGTGTGTGCGTGATTTTACATCATGATTCGGTGTTTGCGTGATTTTACATCATGATTTGGTGTGTTTGCGTGATTGTACATCATGATTTGGACAATTTGGTGTGTGCTTGTGTTTTAGTCAGATTTTCAGCCAAGTATTATTAAACAGTAAACCACTGATTTGGGATAAAGGACATACAAAGGTAATTCATTCACGAAAATCTGTGTGGAGAACAAGCTGACATTGGTAGGAGGGAAGGCATACAGTAAACAAGTGTGACACAGAGGTTCCATTGGTTTGGAATAACTGACATTATAAACAATCATATGAAGATTCTCAATTCACAAAATCTTTGTAGCTCCTTACAATGTTCACAATGGTCTTCATTATTTTTCTGTTCCGAGTTATATAATCTTCATCAGACATCTGCATTAGTGTCTTCCTACGGTATGAACGCTTTGTGAAACGGGCCCCAGCTGTTAATTTATTTCGGATTATAACATTATAAACATCAGGTACAGTTCAGTAGAATTCCCCACACTATACTTTATGTTATATTACAAACCACCAATATCATTCCTAATGTGAAGGAGACATAACTTTGATCGATGGGCTTCACTCGAAAGTGGTACATTTCAGTAGATTATGACTATACTCACTGTTCATACCAAATATTGATGCAGGCCAGTTCAGTATTGAAATATGTCTGGCATTAACCGTGCTTTAAAATTACAAATGCCAAACTTACGGTTGAAATACTTTTGCTGGTTCGTCTCCTTGTTGCCTTAAGTCCCAAACTTTCAGCTGCCCAGTAGAGTTCACGGTGGCAACTTCTGACTGTTTGAGAAAGCATGCTGAATTGAGCGTACAGCTGTCCGCGTTGTCTGTAATACACAACAATGTTGTCTGTAATACACAACAATGTTGTCTGTAATACACAACAGTCAATGTTGGTTAACAACAGAGTGACACAAAAAAATGTACATCAAATGGTAACCATAGTGTTACATATATCTATTTGAGTAATGATTTTTTTCAAAAAACTACTGAGATTACTTACTCTCAATGTTTCGGCTGCCATTGACAGCCTTCATCAGACATTCTAGTTCTTCTACTCACCACTTTCAGAATTCCTGCCGATGGCAGCCGAACACTGAGAGTAAGTAATCTCAATAGTTGTGTACAAAATTGTTATTCATATATATCTACCAACTAATACATCTATTGTTTGTAATTTGACAGCTGACATTAATGCTAGGATCTGTTATTTTGAACAGTTTCGAAATGAAGTGGATAGCCAGAGAATCACTGAAATTAGACGTGGCTTGTAAAGTTACAATTGAGTTGTACAGCACCCATAACAAGAGAATACCACTTCACTTAGATGTACATACATATAATAACACTTCACTTGGATGTACATACATATAATAACACTTCACTTGGATGTACATACATATAATAACACTTCACTCAGATGTACATACATATAATACCACTTCACTTGGATGTACATAGATATAATAACACTTCACTTGGATGTACATACATATAATGACATTTCACTTGGATGTATATACATATAGCAACACTTCACTTGGATGTACAAACATATAATAACACTTCACTCAGATGTACATACATATAATGACACTTCACTTGGATGTATATACATATAGCAACACTTCACTCAGATGTACACACATATAATACCACTTCACTCAGATGTACATACATATAATAACACTTCACTCAGATGTACATACATATAATGACACTTCACTTGGATGTATATACATATAGCAACACTTCACTTGGATGTACAAACATATAATAACACTTCACTCAGATGTACATACATATAACACTTCACTTAGATGTACATACATATAATAACACTTCACTCAGATGTACATACATATAATAACACTTCACTTGGATGTACATACATATAATAACACTACACTTAGATGTACATAGATATAATAACACTTCACTTGGATGTATATATATAACACTTCACTCAGATGTACATACATATAATAACACTTCACTTGGATGTACATACATATAATAACACTTCACTCAGATGTACATACATATAATAACACTTCACTTGGATATACATACACATAATAACACTTCACTTAGATGTACATAGATATAATAACATTTCACTTGGATGTACATACATATAATAACATTTCACTTATATGTACATAGATATAATAACACTTCACTTCGATATACATACATACAATAACACTTCACTTAGATGTACATACATATAATAACACTTCACTTAGATGTACATACATATAATAACACTTCACTTGGATGTACATACATATTATAACACTTCACTTAGATGTACATACATATAATAACACTTGACTTAGATGTACATACATATAATAACACTTGACTTAGATGTACATACATATAATAACACTTCACTTAGATGTACATACATATAATAACACTTGACTTAGATGTACATACATATAATAAAGAAGATTATTGAATAACCCGAGGCACCGACATAGAGAGTCTACACCTACAGCTGACCAGGACACGTTGCCGGTCACTGATGACACCTACAGCTGACCAGGACACGTTGCCGGTCACTGATGACACCTACAGCTGACCAGGACACGTTGCCGGTCACTGATGACACCTACAGCTGACCAGGACA